>CAJUYG010000806.1:53793-65188 GCA_910591675.1 Galerucella calmariensis
CTAGTACTAGCCTCGATATAACACGTTGTATTTTCAAGGCTAATAGGGCTTGTCTACTATCAGTGCAGATTATTATGTTTTTGCCAGAAATTCCTCGTCTGGTTAGTTTTTTTGTGGCAATTGAGATACCAGCCAGTTCTGTTTGAACCACGCTGGTATTGTTTCCCATTCCCCACTTAATCTTTAGGCTTAGTGCTCTCGAGTTTTCGGAGTTCTGTACAATCTGTGGAACAAGCGCGATTTAAAAATTTATCATCCTATATATTGCTTTGCAATACACATCATTTTAAAGCTTAGAGCGTCTAGTCTACGAATGTACTTTTTGATTTTTTCTCTTATCTTTGGGGAATCAAACCACAATAATGTTTTTTATTTTGTATTTCGACGTTTCGGTAGCGTTCCAGCTACCGTTGTCAAGATTAACTAGTAATAAAATAATTTTTGGTCCCTATCTGACACAACGAAAAAAATATGACAACTAGACAATCAATAATATTTTGAAGTTTAAGACTACAAAACTTTGTTGTCAAATTTTATTAATGTCCATTCATAGTAGATCACACCTCTGGTAAAATATGAAATAAAATATTTT
This sequence comes from Galerucella calmariensis, assembly GCA_910591675.1. Classification (NCBI taxonomy): domain Eukaryota; kingdom Metazoa; phylum Arthropoda; class Insecta; order Coleoptera; family Chrysomelidae; genus Galerucella; species Galerucella calmariensis. Next base: position 54,386 of record CAJUYG010000806.1, read on the forward strand.
ATTTTATGACATTCTATCGATATGATAGTCTACCAGAAATGGAATCCAGTGAAGTGCACGTTCCAGGAACGGTTTTTATTGGGATAGCGCTTTTTTTCGCTTATTTTGGAAATGTTAATAAAACGCGTTTGTTGTTACTTTTGTGTGTATGATTATTTTTGTTTTCAAAATATGTATAACTCAGTTAATACCCCATAATAATAACAGTAATATTAATAATTCAGCTAACATAATTTTTTTAAACTTGACAATACCTACCGTATGTTAAGGGTTTATCAGAAAGAATTAAGAAAATTGGTAATCAATTCAATATTCGAACTAGCTTCAAATCTAACAATACGTTGAGATCTATACTAACTAAAACAAAACCAAAAAATGAAGAACAATCTTCAAAAAATTGCATATATCAGATATCTTGTGAATGCGACAAATTCTATTTAGGTGAAACATCTAGAGTCTAGATAGAATGATATTTTGCGGCCGTTACCCAGAGTGACGGCCGACAAAAATTTTTACGGCCGTTCCCATAGTGACTGCCGGCAAACTGAATTTTTACGGCCGTTCCCATAGTGACTGCCGGCAAACTGAACGCCACTACAGCATTTGACATTTCTGAAATATGACAATAACAATGTATTTCGAACCAAAAACTAACTGTCTTTTCTAAAGAGACATAATGTTTATTGAAATTATGTAATTTTCACGGTTGCACGAAAAATAATGTGTATACTATGGCCGCGAAATGTTTTCGCGACCTCGAGATTATCTTGCCTCGGCCGGAGCGGCCTCGGCGATAATCTCTCTCTCGGAACGCGAAAAAGCATTTTGCGGCCTTAGTATACAAATAACTATTTTGCGCGATCGTTTTTTTTTGTTTGTTTACAGCATCGGTTGTCAGGTCGGTAGGTTGTGTTTACTTGTTTCTAAGTTTATATTAATCGAAATAAAATTATTATTGTGTAAATGGAAAATAAAAAACGATAAAAGCGGTTTTTCGCATTTTTCTCGGAGATTTTGTGGTTATATGATAAAATCATTTCCACAAAAGTTGTAGACCTTTCTATGATCTACAACTTTTCTGTTGAACACTTTTCTCTCCGACGTCAACTTTCGCCGGAAATCGCAATAATCCAAAATTCCACCCCTTTTCACCCCCCAAATATATCTGGAAACACCCCTGCTCACGCATTTATTTTTTTTACGTTTATTATACGCCTATTTACCATTTCCAACTGTTCCCATCCTGTTAACAATTTTGTTTTTTTTTTTCGTTTCAAAGTAAGCTAATTCGACTAGTCTAAAGTGAATTCTTAACTAAGTAACAGATAATTCTTAGTGGCTTTCTTACAAGTCGTTACAAACTTTTTCTACTCCTGTGCAGTATAAACTTTAAAGCGTCGAATGTCGCTTCTGCCTGGAAAAAGGGGGAATACCGAACATCTTCCTCTCAAGGTATTTCTCCACTTGAGCAAAACCACAGGTAGAATATGGAAAAATCCCCTCTTTGAACCCCCAACATCACTTCATAGAAATTATAGAATAAGGGGGTATGCTTTTACTAGGTACCTACTGTAAAAATATTCCAGGTAACTGACAAAAAGGTCATTACAACCTTCAGCTCACGCTTAATTGCTCTTGTAGCTTCCGAAACCTAATATCAAATTAATCGCACTGGACACAGCTCACTCAAGCTCACTCAGATACCATATCTCTTTATAAGATGGGCAAAGTGGATAGTCGAACATGCAGATTCTGTGGTGATATATATTAGACAGCGGAAAACATTATCTGCAATCTTAAAGCCTCAAGTTCTATATCTAGCCCCAAAACAAATAATATGCTTCCTTTAAAGCCTAGATTTTTTGGACTTAAATATAGATGTAAGGTAGGTATACACAAAAGATCTTATAGGCTACAGAGTGTGGTTAAGGCCAATCGGGCCAATCGACCCCCTTGTAATCTAATCTAATCTAAATAAAGAAGGGGACACAATAGAACTAATTTGTTCGGAGAGATATACCACCACACTCAATTCATTCGCTCTACCACAAATCATTTACTCACTTTACCAGTCAAAGAGCTCATCTCTCTGTTGTCGAGTAACGTCGTGTTGAACGATATTTGGTTCTTATGCATATTGCTTATGTGCATAAAAAGATATATTTCTGTGATCGAGAATCGGAAAAATTAGTGTTAGTAGGTACGAGGTGTGTTTGATTATAATGCACGTATTGACAAAACTTGAAAATTTAAGACACGCAGTGGATAGTTAGAAAAAATTTTAAACTTAGATAAAAGTAGGATTTAGAAGAAACTGAGCACAGGGACAGCATTATTTAGATGAAATATTTTTTAATAAAAACTAAAAATACCGTTAATAACAAGAAAACGTTTATCAACCCAACGAATTTTTAGTTTGTTTGTTAAGTTTTTTGTCGGATTATATCATTGTAGATTGAAATAAGAGAAAATTTGATGAAAATATTTCAACTATAGGTAGGTATTCTAGAACCAATATTAAAATGAAGCTTCAAAAATCTTATATAAAATCGTTTCAAAGTCGTCCTAATGAAAGATATTTTTATTTTTCAAACTAGTTTAATGAAGTGTACTTTTTCTAGAGTTGAGATGTATTTAATTTAATATCTCCTTTGCAACCAATGTATAATAAATTATTGTCTATGTATAATACAAAATAAACTCTGTCATTCGTTCATTATTAAATTATCGACTTTCCCTGGTATCTCTCTTACGCTTGCGCATATTGTTGTATTGTTAGGAAGACTCATTTTTACCAAAAACAACTTTCATCCATTACTAACCATTACACTGTGCCTTTTTATATTACCTACAAGTGTTAAATTTTACCAATTTCATCAATTTTTGTAGTAATTAAGAGTAATAAATTCATTATTTCTTACAGACTATTTCTGCTACGACCTACGTTCTCGGCGTCTTGTGTAAGTGAAAAGGAAACTTGCTGGATGACGTAGGTGCTGCACCAGTTCACGTCAGTAGAAAATAGAAGTACGATTATCCAAACATTACAACAAAATGTAAGATTTTTTAAAAGTTTCACGAATCCTGTATTATTATTTAGTATTAAAAGTGTCAGTTGTTGTCGGTTTTCGATCTGCGTTATTGTTGCATGAACAAAATGTCTGCCTTAAAATATATGTCAACATAACCTGCATTTATATGCTTTATTTTAAATTTTATTAAATGTCTGCTGCATTTAAACGAAATTTATATTATGTTTCAGATGGGTGATACTAGTGATCTGGACAGACAAATAGAACAACTTAAAAGGTGTGAAATTATCAAAGAGAGTGAGGTCAAAGCCCTATGTGCTAAAGCTAGAGAAATATTAGTTGAAGAGAGTAATGTTCAAAGGGTCGATTCCCCTGTTACGGTAAGTTCAATTTTAAAAATTGTATTTATTTTTTTTCCTAAGCCTGTTAACAGCACACAAAAGTTATTTGTGTTAAGGCAATGGATTCATATGCCTTATAATTAATAAAATCTTATTGCTTTATGTTTATTACTAGTTTTGTGCTGCTTAATTTTTAAAGTTTAGGTATTTGCTCATTCAACATATACTATAGGTAATCTTCACTTAGGTTTTCAAAAGTATAAATCTCAGAATCCCATTCATACTACCTTGAACTTTTGTTTTCCATTTTGTTTATATTTTTTGGTTACAATTATGTACATCACTTTATTCAATATTCTTTATAAGTTCCTTCTACAATCTTGGCTCTTAAAGTTCCTTGTAGTTACATGTAACGACATCCTAAACATTCTTTTCATTCATCCAAACAAGCTATGTACATTTCTTTCATTGCACCATGTTTCATATTCTAAGTTTAAGAATGCTCCAATGTAATACAATCAATTTATTGTCAATTTCTATATCTACGTCTATGGTTTCTATATAACTAGCATGCAATCAATGGTATTAATAAATGAGTTTGGTAACAAAAAGTTATTCATTATCAATTGTTTTATAAAGTGCTTATTATTATTAGGCAGTTTAACATAGCTAGAGTGGTACTATTATTTTTCAAAGTCACCCTAGAGCAATCGTACATAAAATCTTGTATAATATGCATGCATAAACTGAGCTTTATTAATCTCATTACTTTAAAGCCTTGCTCAATAAAGCTCTACTTTATGTAAGTACTAACATGAAAAACTTATTATTTTCACAGATTTGTAATAATATTACGAAAACTATAAATTTTATCTGACGATTCTTCTGATTCTTAATACAAATGAGAAATGATCATATTTAGTTGACATATTGTTACTTATACTTTTAGGTTTGTGGGGACATACATGGACAATTTTATGATTTAAAGGAATTGTTTAAAGTAGGTGGTGATGTTCCTGAAACAAATTATCTGTTTATGGGAGATTTTGTAGATAGAGGATTTTATAGTGTGGAAACATTTTTGTTACTATTAGCTCTTAAGGTAAGTAACATTGAAACTAAAATATTGAATTAGTCGAACATTATTCAATAAAACATTAAAACTTCCTATATTAGTACAATTTTCTTTTAAAAAAACTGTGATTACTATGTTGTGATATCTTTGTCAATATTTTAATATAATAATAATAATTTATTGCTTCAAAAACATAAGTTTACAGCAAGGGTGTATGAGTACAAATTGAATAATACGTTATACCTACACTAACAAACAATTTAAAAAGAATAATATATAATATTTTAATATAAGTACTATTTGTTTTTATAATTAATTGCAAGAATAGGATGTCCTCATGGTCAATCCATTTCCTATCATAAGTCAAATTATAATAATGTACAGACTGTCCAGAAACTTCTGTCAAACACAAACTACAGTTATTATATGTCCAACTTAATTCACCTCTCTTCAGAGCGTATTTCAAAAAACCTCTACATAGCAGCTGGTACATTTTATAAATACTTTGTTTACTACTAGTAGCGATTTTTTAAGATATGCTTAAAAAACTGATATAAAACAGCACTAGAAACATTAGCTACCTCAAGAGGAACTTTTTGATAAAGGAGAGAGACAGAAATTTTATTGATACTATTGCATGCAAATGCCATCGACAGAGTCTTGTGTGTGTAATATCTGAGAAGCAGGTACATCTGATATTATTTTAATATTTTTAGAGCATAAGATTATATCAGGAGTGGTGCTTGGGTTACCGTCATGATATAAGTAGGAGGTATTTAATAGAAATTTGAATTTTTAAGGAAACCATTCATTTTGATAAAGGTAAATTATATTAGAGGGACATAAAATCACATGTAGTATCTATAGTTTGTGTTTGACAGGAGAGTTTTTGGACATCCTGTACAGCAACAGATGTGACCATTCAAAGAGGTAGCGAAAGTTTCAATCCTGAAATGTTCTTTCAATAAGGTATCATCTGTGTAATGTCCCATAATATATTGTTACTCAACGTTACTCTGTTAACCTACAGCAAAGTCCAGGCTTGAGATTAGTGATACTATCAGCTTCCTTATGTCTTTTACAACAAAGATATTCTGAAGCTGTTTGCCAGTTCCTTCAGTACAATCACAAGTTAGATTTGATTTACGCTTAAAACTTTTTTACTGCCAAGATCAAATACATCTATTCTATTCAACTGAATTGAAAATTTAACACCTCAGTTGAGCTTAATACATTTATTATGTGTTTCAAGAATGACAAAGACTAGATACTTTAATTCTTTTTTAGGTTAGGTACCCTGATCGTATAACACTTATCAGAGGTAACCATGAATCACGTCAAATAACACAAGTATATGGGTTTTATGATGAATGTCTCAGAAAATATGGCTCTATTACAGTATGGAGATATTGTACAGAAATTTTTGATTATTTATCACTATCGGCTATCATTGATGGTAAAATATTCTGTGTCCATGGTGGTCTTTCGCCTTCTATACAAACCTTGGATCAAATTAGAGTAATTGACAGGAAACAAGAAGTTCCGCACGACGGACCAATGTGTGATTTACTTTGGAGCGATCCAGAAGGTAAATCTAATTGCCAAAATAATATATACTGCAACAGATTTTAAAGAAATTAAAATATCTTAGATTTTCCAATGTAGGTATCCCATACATAACTTTTTTTTTATTTTTAGATACTCAGGGATGGGGTGTGTCACCAAGAGGTGCAGGATATTTGTTCGGATCTGATGTTGTAGCACAATTCAATGCTGCCAATGATATTGACATGATATGTCGTGCCCATCAATTAGTTATGGAGGGCTACAAATGGCATTTTAATGAGACTGTATTAACTGTATGGTCAGCTCCAAATTATTGTTATAGGTAAGTGTATTCAATGATTTAAGCACATTACGTTTTAAAAAAGTACTGAAATTCCCATGGTAGACTCCATTTCACATAAGAAGAACCCACTAGAAGTCTAGAAGTTGCAGTGGTATGTGCGAATAAGCTGCACATAACAATATCTGAACATCAATATCGGTCAAAGCCTTAGGCGTCTATATTGTTTATCATTTGATGAGCTAGGAGCTAGGAGATTAAGTATTGAGTTTTATGAAATTTTGTGTACAGGAATCTTTGATCATTTTCAGCATTACAGATTATTTTTTCTCTTATTTTTTGGGAATCAAACCACAATGATGTTTTTTATTTTTTATTTCGACGTTTCGGTAGCGTTCCAGCTATCGTTGTCAAGATTAATTAGTAATTAAATAATTTTTGGTCCTTATCTGACAAAAGGAAAAATAAATACAACTAGACAATCAATAATATTTTGAAGTTTAAAACTACAAAACTTTGTTGTCAAATTTGATTAAGGTCCATTCATAGTAGATCACATCTCTGGTAAAATGTGAATAAAATATTCTGTTTTATGACATTCTAACGATATGATAGTCTACTAGAAATGGAATCCAGTGAAGTGCAAGTTCCAGGAACGGTTTTTATTGGGATAGTGCTTTTTTTTCTTTTTTTCCGCTTATTTTGGAAATGTTAATAAAACGCGTTTGTTGTTACTTTTTTGTGTATGATTATTTTTGTTTTCAAAATATGTATAACTCAGTTTGGTGATTTTGTGTATTGAACTGTGTATCGATTAACAACTATTCCAATGATAAATCATAAGAAAACCTCGATAAAATCTTATGATGCTATCCTGATAACGCAGGTAATTGATTATTAGAAATTTTTCTTTCCAACATTAGTAACCAAATTTGACTACATTCGGCTGAAATACTAGCTACACATTTATCTGCATTTGGTTGTATGAAAGCACTTTCTTTGATTTTTCGTCTTTTATTATTGGGCTCTTTCAATATTATTTTTGTCGAATCCCATTGAATTTTATGCCCCTCTTCCCAAGCATGTTTACAAATACCTGACTTGAAGAACTCCCTATATATTTTTTATGTTCACTTATTCGGACTTTCAATGGTCTAGATGTTTCACCTAAATAGAATTTGTTGCATTCACAAGATAGCTGATATAAGCAATTTTTTGAAGATTGTTTTATTACTAGTTAATCTTGACAACGGTAGCTGGAACGCTACCAAAACGTCGAAATAAAAAAATAAAAAACATTATTGTGGTTTGATTCCAAAAAAAATAAAAGAAAAAATAAGTAATGCCACAAGGAACTTACAGAAGATATTCACTATTCAAGTTTCCCTCAATACCAAAAATGCCACACCAGACGTTCAATTTTTGTGGTGTTTGATTATGAAAAGTGACGCCTTCAAAATTATGTGGGGTGGATAGTTTTCATTGAAATGTTCTGTATGTGGTCTCCTGAGATCTAATACTAGTATTAGTTTTTATTTGTTGTTTTGGTTCGATATTTTGGTTTTTGGGAAGATTCATTCTGAATTCACTGCTAAAATATTCTTTTTAATAATCCTCTTTCTTATTAATTTCACCAGGTCGAGGACATTTTATCTGACAAATTTATCTTATTTTCATTAAGTGTACAAACTTGTATGTTATGTAAATTTCCATTCATTTATAGAAAATATTTTTCAGGTGTGGAAATGTAGCTGCTATTTTAGAACTTAATGAACATTTACAAAGGGATTTCACGATATTTGAGGCTGCCCCACAGGAAACAAGAGGAATACCTTCGAAAAAGCCGCAGGCAGATTACTTTCTATAAAATAGTTGTATTGATAAGACCTATTATTTGTTATTCATTTTTGTTTCATCCTCGACCACCACCTCTCCCCCTACCATTACCCCCCATTCCCTGTCAGTCATAGTCTTCTTTACGTAATTTAGTATTTATGTATTCTTTAATTTTAAGTTTATGAATAATAAGAATGAAAGTGTAAAACAGCAAGGGGGTAACAAACCATGTTAACTAATTCTACGATTAGACGCCATAACTGTATCTAACTTGACAATGTACCGAGTGATTCAATCTCAAAAGTTAAATTCAAAACATTTTAAAGCATATTTTTAGGGCCGATTTTCTCATAAGAGCTTTTTCCCAAACTCTAGAACAAACGTTTTCCGAGATATGATACCCTTTTTGAATCACCCGGTACATAAAGTGCTTTAGCAAGAAAATATCTTTTTCAATAACATTATACACATTTCCACTGAATTGCCTGTTGATTGGTTTGCATTATTTTCTGTAGTTTATCTTCGATTGATTATATCAGTGTGACACTTCGAAATTTCAAAAGTAGCCTTGAACTAACAAAATATACCATGGAATTTCCTAATGATTTTCATCACTGATGACGAACAATATACACGTGGATATTTTATATACTTTGAAAATAATACATGCAGAAAATTCAACCAGTCGAATGAATTGTCTCAATAATGCACTGTACCAAAATTCTGAATAGTTTACAACAGTACATGGAAAATTGATTCCAGTAAGAACTGAGTACAAGTACTATGCACAAATGTACTAAGAGATAACTACTGGAATACCTATAGAAGCACCGAGGACATGACTGACCAATAGCACCAAATGTTTTATGGATCTATTTTATTCTCTTGAAGGATTCCAGAATTTACATCTGTCGGAGCATGGCGACGAAGAGTGTCTGCCAAAGATAAGACTGTGGCCGATGATGGCAAATACATGTTGTACCATAGGAAATTTTTTTAACTCTTCCACTGCGGAGTGGCACCAGCAAGTGGTTATGGTGATTACGCAAGGGTCTCCCAAAGGTTTAACTACGAGGTTCCAGCGTAAGCATTCGTTAGTACATTTCTACCTTCGATTCTCCAAGTCACTAGATGTCGTAAGACATCTCACAGCCATAGGAATATACAAGCAGCTGCAGGTTTGATGTAATCAGTTGTTATTACGGATAACCAACGAAGCTTAGATTTGCGGCGATAACTGCATCTTCTGATTCTAATAGGCCTTTTCATTAAGTTTTTTTATTGGTTCAAACTAAAGTATTTCATGAATAAATGTCCCCTTATTTTTTTTGGAGCTTGAATTCTACCCTGAAAAAATCAAAAGTACGGAAAGCAGCGCGCGGTTTGAACGTGACGTCAAAGAGCCTACGACCTTGAAAACGACAGACCGTTATTTCCATAGGATTTGTAAAGTTTGCTTACCTGATTTTTGATTTTGACATCTCATGTAACCTCGAAATTTATATTGATATTCTCTTTCATTTTGAATTATTTGTTTTTGTTAAAATAACATTATAAATGGCCCTAGCAAAATATTCATTTACGTTCCTCGAGATGAAAACAGACGAAATTCATGGTTCGAAAAGGCAAAAGCTCAAAAAAAGTTGACCAAAACGAGGAACATTTGATTCTTCGTTTGATATTTTGGCCTCGGCCGTAGCAGCAATTGGCCAGCCATTCTAACAAATACTGCCAACATAACTCCAGACCTTATGACGTCACTTGCCCCAAGGTCAAACGCGTGTTCATATTACCCTAATATTTGTTCAGCTTTGTGACATGTATATTCAAAACAACGCTGCACAAAGTGAAAAATGATCAGTAAGCTTTCAAATAAAATATTTGTTTTGAGATTTGAGCATCTACTGAAAAGGCCCATTGAATCTAGAGTGGAAAACCTTTCTTTAACAGTGCTTTTATGCATGTATTTAAACTTAAGTTTGAACTCGGTCTCAACCTCAGGAAATATTTAATGCGGAGTATATAGTACTCGAGTACGCGGATATGCACTCGCCTACTTGAAAATGTATTTTGATTCAGTGTATGAGTACTTTTACTCCTACACCGCCCCACTCGGCTCCAATTGTTTGATTTTCCATCATTCAAAAATACAATTACCTGTACTGCTTAATGCACAATAATTTATCATAATTCTCGAAACGTCATGTTTTTTTACAATATGTAATTGAGTGGCGCAAAAACCAACTATTTTGCTTAGTCTCGTGTAGAAAAATTTCGATTTGATCTTTCAAGAGCAGTTTCCAAAGCGGCGGGTGTAATTTAGGCGCTAACCATCCTTCTTTACCTGTCTGACCAAGAAGGGTAGATAATCCGACATATATTTTCGCCGCTAAGAAGTGCAGGTAGGTCGAGTCATAAAATAACTCTTATCTTAATAATTCAACCACCAATATTTGGAAAAATCCAATAGTTTTCTATTTCTTATTTTCTGATATTTTTATACATAGTTACACTTTGATCAACCGGGTTTGGGCCTGGGTTTTTTTTATCTTTCTATTTTTTATTTTCTGATATTTTTATACATCTTAACACTTTGATCAACCGAGTTTGGGCCTAGGTTTTCTTGTTTTTTAGTTTTCTATTTCTTATTTTCTGATATTTTTATACATAGTT
>CAJUYG010000806.1:69878-127874 GCA_910591675.1 Galerucella calmariensis
ACTTAATTAGTGTTTATTACTCCTCGTACTTTCTGTACAGACTATAGTTGGATCGCAGCAGCTGCACAGCACTGGCCCGGATGAGATACCCGTCCGAACATGGTTCGTTCCTATACTGTGATTCGATAACACACCACGCCAAGTTTACAGTTCTGATTCATTGATGAGTACCCGTCATAGTTGAAAAGTATTCCACTTTAATTGAATTTGTGTCGATATGTTAGTTTTTTAAGGATTGCGGGTTTCTTAACATAAACAAATTAAATTTAAAATAAGTTTTATTCACTAAATATCTTCAATATACCTAATGACAAATGTATTTATATTAATATACTCTTGGACATTTTAACATCAATTTTGTAGTGTCAAATTGAAAAAACACTTGTCACTGATCTTTTGTTACAAATCTCTTTAATGTATCCAAATTTTTACAAAACTATTTACGATTATGTGAAAGGAATGTTACTAGCAGAATTTTAGGATAAAAACATTCAACAAGTTTATTTACAACTATTTATACAGAGTGACCCACAGTTAATTAACAGCAAAATTTTGCAGTACGGTAAGAACTTATCGCTTTATAAGCTAGGAAATAGGATATTTTGATCATCCTCTGGTCGATCGAAATACCCACACTGTCAACTTGCGGAAAGTTAGTCTGTATTTTTATTCAACACAATGACTGCCACGGTCTACCAAGGTAAACATTTTTGGAATATATGGGATTTCAAGAGAAATCATTCAGCGCTCAAAGCTTCTCATCTCAATTTTGGTGGGATTTAAGTTGTATGTTTGGTTCCTTTGCAATTTTGGCTCAGGTTCTTAAACCACACATAATTTGACAAGTTCATAATGGTGATAGATGATAACCATGTGATTTCCGGGAGAAAATTAGTAGTAGTAGATAACTATAATCTACAAGTAGTTCTGATAGCAATAATTATTAAACTGGCCGAGTTAAGTATTTGAGATTTTGAAATTAATAGTTATGAGCCCCATATAGTTCATCTTTATTTGGATACTGTGGTGTGAAGTAAATACTCCGTCTTTCGTGGCAGTCAACGTGTTAAGTTTACAATTTAGTTTTTATAACAAAATATATTATTTATTTATTTTTCCTATTTGTGATAGAAAATAAAAATTGTTAAGAATAGTTTACAAAACTAAATAAGCAAAATGTTACAAAAAACAAAATTTCATAAAAAATTTCTCATATTTCATAACAAATATTGTATTTTCAAAATTTGTGTACTCCTAAAAAAAGGGAAACGAGTTAAAAATATATTTTTTTTATAATTCATTTTATAATTACAATATCCGAAAATCACAAAGATATCAATTCTCAATTTCACTTTATTTGGAAAATAATAGAATTGAAAGCTTCCCATTAAAAAAATACTTTTTCCACAGCAGATAATAACATTTTGCACATATTGTTGGTTATAATAAAAAACATAAACAATATATTAGAGTGTAGTTAAGAAAAGTGATTTTTCCCCCCATACCGTATTTAATTGTTAATTTTATAAGAACCGAAAATTAATATAAAAATGGAACATTAGTTTACTTGTAGTTGGAACAATCACATTCGTAATAATATAAACATCAATAGACAGAATAATTTAAAAATATGCATAGTTTGATAAGAGCTACTCAAGTTGAACAGGAATCAAGCCAAAACAATAATCGAAATGGCCAAATACATACATCCGGAAAGCGAGACATAAGACTAAAAATATGCAGTATTCGGACATCCTAAGCTAACTCCTGAAGTGTACAACAGCCAACAAGTGTAGAGCCTGTACACGTACAGAAGACTAGAGTTACATGGGGGTTGTGAAACCAAAGACACAACAAGCAGCACAAGAGATTGAGGTGTAGGACCAGCATCCGAGCAAAACAGTGTAGAATGATATTCAATGCAACCCAAAGAAAAGTTAGTTCAAATAAAAATATTATATATTGCAACTTTCCGAGATAAGATAAAAGTGAAACCGAAATCCTCCTTTTCACAACTCGAATAAACTTTGTAGGAAGGAATATTCCTTGTGCTAGATGACCCGCCAGATCTTACCTTATATTTCAAGGGAAAATTTGAAACAAATTTATTGCCCTCATAGGAATCTATGCAATGGTTTTTAAGAGTGAAAAGTACAATGAATATTGAAATGCAATAATCCTTCAACAACCAGATGTTTATCGGATATTACAAAGTTGTACTCAAAGTTGATAAAACTTTACAATTTAATAATAACTATTTAGTGGGTGAGAAAACTATTATATTTTATACTTAGTACAATATTTTATAGCACATAATTTTATATTCGAAGTGATCCACCATAAGTTTTCTTTCATAAACTTAAAAATTGTGGCATTTTTAATAGTAATTGCGTTCACCAAAAGAAGGAAAAGGGAAGGACTTGGCCCTCTGACGCTTCAAGGTGAACCAATACGATTGTCGGATGAAGTAAAATATCTTGGGGTTATCCTAGACCCAGGCTTAACTTGGAACCGACACCTCCAGCACGTGATCAAGAAAGCAGAGGTGACCTTCATGGTTGCCAGACGCACTTACGGCACTAAATGGGGACTTAGACCCAGCATGGTACACTGGCTGTACAAAATGGTTGTTATCACATATGTTATCACATATGCATCTCTGGTATGGTGGCCAAAGATAAGACAATCCTCTGCTATGCTAAAACTAAGTAAGGTCCAAAGACTTGCATGCATTGGAATTACAGGGGCAATGAGGACTACTCCTACAGCGGCGCTGGAGACAATGCTAGACCTTCCTCCGCTACATTGTGTCATAATGTGCGAAGCAAGGCAGCACTAACCCGAATGGAAAAAGCATCAGACGTGGCACATGGGAGAGGACACACAGAGATAAGGCATGTGGATGATGACATTTTCAAAATGCCAACAGACCACATGGCCACCAAATATATCTTTCGCAAGAACTTCGAGATTGTCGTCAAAGATCGAAAGGAGCTTGAGGAAGAGAACGCACCACCACTTAGTAGAGCGAATGAACTGATCTGGTATACAGACGGATCAAAAAATGAACTCGGCACCGGAGCGGGCATATACAGCAAGACGAGCAAATATGAAGGGATCGTCTCGCTTGGCAAATACGCTTCTCTATTTCAAGCAGAGGTCTATGCAATACTTGCATGTGCAAGGGCTAATAATATGAGAGCCTACAACAACAGGCAGATCAGGATCTACAGTGACAGTCAAGCCGCCCTTAAAGCACTTCAGAGCTATAGGGTGACATCTCGGCTAGTATGGGAATGCGGCGAAGAACTTAGAAGACTGGCGACTCGGAACAGTGTAACACTGGAGTGGGTCCCAGGTCTTAAAGGAATCGCAGGCAATGAAAAAGCTGACGAACTCACAAGAGTAGGATCGTCAACTCTGATGAACGGACCCGAACTTGCTGTGGGCATCCCCAGATGCTTAACGAGGTCATGGTTAAAAGGGTGGTTGAAAAAACAACACAATAAACACTGGAAGAATACGACCAGGCAAATACATGGGAAGAAATTCATAAAAGAACAATCAGAAAAAGTAGCGAAAGAGCTGCTCTCAATGAGCAGGAACAAACTACACACCATAACGGGGCTACTTACGGGACACTTTCCCACAAAGGAGCACCTAAACAAAATAGGGCTGTACAACGGAAACCTTACATGCAGAAGATGCAAAAAGGATACCGAAACAGCTCTGCATATACTATGCAACTGTGAGTCGCTGGACCACAGGAGGCAGAAACTGTATGGCAGAACCCAAATGACCCCAGAAGACTTCTACAACCAACCAGCAAAGAACCTGTATGAGCTAATACAAAGAACGGATTGGCTGAATAGGCTGTAGTCAGAACACTAGGAGTATCCACAATAAGCCCAGGAGGCTGAGGTGGTACCGGCGAAGGGACGGCTCCTTAGAAAAAAAAAATAGTACCTACATGAAGTTACTAAATTATTATAAAATATTTCGTCAATTTTGTTAAATCTGGTTTGTTGAAAGAATATTGCATTCCAATTATTGCAATAGTTATGGTGAAGTTCCATACTCGATTGGATGTGTAGCTCAATTTTCAAAAACATAATCCAACAAACAAGAAACTAGGTAATTATAGTCCACAACTGCTTAGAGAAAATAAGAAAAACTGATAAGACGTAGTCATAAATTAGAAGAAGAATAATGTGAATTTCCCACCTATCCAAAAACGATCCACTCAAAGGTACCTGATTTTATTGATACTTCATCGATGAAATAAATTATATCCTTGAAATTTTTTTTGTCAAAAACACAGTTTTCTTTTGTGAGAAAAAAGTGTGCCTTTTTTACCAAAATGAATTGTGCAAAATTTATTTTCCATTGTAGAATCGCTACCAAGTAGATAAAATCTGCGGTAGTCAAATAAATTTTATGAATTGATGACAGAAATTATAATTCAAATATTCAACACAGGACATTATCTAACATTACCAATTGTTAAAAATAATAACAGTTGGGGTAGCTTCCACTTACCCGAATGCATGTGAGCTTCAACAGAAAGCAAATAATTTAGGTTATTGTTTAAAGCGTCGTACGGATATAAAAATTCGATTATATGAAGAAATGTTACCTAACATATGCGTTTCAATCGTTTAAATTGATTTCAAGCTATTGTACAACGGCAAAGTAGAAGCTAACCGAACCGTAAAGCTTTTTTACAAACACTTTAAAACCAGTTTAAATAGCATCCCTTTCACTTTGCGCAAACAACCATATTAATTTTTTTAAAATAATAAATAATTAACATTTTTTTTTAATTACTTGAAGCTGCAATTTGGGTATTTGCATTCGTAGGTTGGGGGTTAGTTTGTTTACACTGATTAGGAATTTCTGTACAGTCCCTCTCCAATTCTGCGAAACAATTTATGCAAACTCGTACGGGATTGTAGAGGTGTTCCGACGGTAGAGGGGTGCTGTGTTCGGAGCAATCTGCGCAGAAGATTTTGCCGCACTTTCTGCAATCAGAATATCTGAGTAAATCATAAAATCTGCGTCATGGTTTTGTAGAAATTAATACACCCATTTAGAATACGCATACGTAATTGTGAATTTTTTTTCCACTCTAACCTAAGCGATTTAAAATAAAACGAAATTTAGCTATAAAGGTTGGTTTAAAAGTCAATCCAATGAAAAACAAATATGTATAATTATAAAATTATCCTGCACTGGTACAAATGACGGAGGATTTCCGAGGTGCCTAGACAACCAAGAAACTGTAGTATGCGCATCTTTGGATATGGAAGGAGCTTTTGAAAATACTCCTCAAAAAAGAATTAAATGGAAGAAATTACGACAGTACAACATTTAAATGGTTGTCGGAACTGCTCACCACTAGAGTACCAGAGAGGAGGACTAACGAAGACATTGTCTCTATTTCTACAAACAGAGGATGTCCACAGGGAGGAGTAGCATTCCCATTTGTGTGAATCCTGACGGTTAACGAACTCCTTTGTGGATTGACTGAACTCGGAATATCCTGCCAAGGATGCCGATGATATTGTCATAACAGCCAGGAAAAATTCGAACTATAGGCAAGTGGGACTTAATATCAACTCCACCAAAACCATCTTAATAGCCTTCACTAAGAATATAAAACTCAAAACCATTCAACTTGATGGGAGCAAGGTTAAATGCAGACAAGAAGTCAAATATCTAGGTTTGGCTCAAGAGAGGTATAAGACCTGAGGGTCTACATCTTGGTGGAGTATCACTACCGGTGGTTGAACAGGTGAAGTATCTAGGAGTGATCCTTGATAAATCACTGACATGGAAGGCTCATCTTGATAGTCGCCTAAGCAAGGTGACAAACACGTATTGGGCCTGTAGGGGAGCCATTGGTCCGAGGTGGGGACTGACCCCCAAAACGATCATATGGTTCTATAGAGTGATCATGCTGCCTATGCTCACATATGCGGCTCTGGTCAAAGGGTGGT
The DNA here is from genome assembly GCA_910591675.1 of Galerucella calmariensis. NCBI lineage: Eukaryota > Metazoa > Arthropoda > Insecta > Coleoptera > Chrysomelidae > Galerucella > Galerucella calmariensis. The sequence goes on from CAJUYG010000806.1 coordinate 75,878, forward strand.
CAGTCTGGGGACAACTGGCTGCATGAGGACTACACCAACTGATGCGATGGAAGTGATCCTTAGTCTTCGGCCTCTTCACCATGTGATCGAGGCTGAGGCGGGGAGGGCTTTCCTGCGCTTGAAGCGTCTGGGATACGTGCGAAGAGGGGAAGAGTGCAGACACGTCAAGAAGCTCCGGCTCCTGGAAGATATTCCAGTTCTGGCTCGAGCGGCTGACGAATGCTTTCGCAAGTACTACTTCGCAACCCCATACAGGGGTATGATCCGGAACAGAGAATCATGTGGAAAAGAGACGAATACACAGCCCCATGGGACCGTCTGGTTCACAGATGGCTCATGATCTGGTGACAGAGCTGGGGCTGGAATTTACTCTAGGAACCCAAGGACACAATCTGTGTACCATTGGGTGATGGTGTATCTGCATGTCAGGCCGAGATATACGCTATCTTGGAATGTGCACAGATAAACCTAGACAGAGTTTATGTGGATCGACGCATAACCATATACACCGACAGTCAGGCAGCAATTAAAGCCCTGAGTGGATATACCATCAACTCAGGACTTGCTGTCGAATGTCGAGAACGACTTGCTGATCTTGCAAGTCGGAACGCAGTGCGGCTAGAATAGATTCCGGCCCAATCTGGTTTTGAAGGCAACGAAATTGCGGATGCACTGGTTGCGTAAGGGGCGGCAGCTCCTTTCAGCGGCCCGGGCCCAACCCTCGGCATAACAAAACAAACAATACGGAAGGAGACGAGGAAGTGGCTGAGGAACCAGCACCTCGCTCATTGGAATGCTCTGCAGGGTCCTAGACAATCCAAACTTCTACTGAAGGGATGGACTGATGGACACGCTGGGGCAGCTATTGAGCTACCAAGGAGTAGGTTGAGGAAGATAGCAGGACTCCTAACAGGACACTGCTGTGTGAGGAAGCACCTCTACAACCTAGGAGTAGAGGAAAGTTCCCTATGTAGGGGTTGCGGCATGACTGATGAAACGTCAGTCCATGTTCTCTTAGAGTGTCCTCATTGGGCTGTATTACGCAGGCGAATCTTCGGAGTCCCTGTCATGGCCCCTGGGGACACAAGCAGGCATCCACTGAAAAAGATTGTGGTCTTTATTGAAGGGATCGACTTCATGGATGCTTAGGTAGCAGGAATGGCACAATGGGCCCGCCAGTGGCCTTAGTGCCGGAACCTTGACTTTAGTTTGGCTAGGTCAAGGCTCGCCTGCACATTCAGTAGTAGTAGTAGTAGTAGTAGGTTTGGCTCTAGACAGTTAACTCCTGAAGAACGTACACGACAAGGAGATTATATGGAGTAATAGAACTATTCTATTGACGACAAGTGAAAATTTCTCCAAAATTCATAGACTAGCTTGTTTATGCATTACAGGAGCAATGAGAATAAATAAACCATTACCACACTTGGAAAGAATCACTCCGAAAGCTTAGGAAAAATCCCAAGTTTCTTTCAAGGGAAATTTACGCCATAGGAAGGTGTGTCAATTTCAATATTGAATAAGGATATAGGAGACAACGGATTATCATATTGTCGGCATCCATTAAAACACTGAGTTCTTGTGTAATCAGTTCCAAAATAGTAAGTGAGAAACACCCTTTTGCGGTTTCACTTCCAATGTAATACTACATATTAGTATAAATAGGCAAAGCCGAAAAAAAAAGATCTAGTAGGGCTTAGATACTTCTGGGTTGATACAACCTGTTGAGAAGGAATTAATGCCAGAGTCAGAGTAAAACTGCACTAAGAGATTCAACAGGGGTCCTAGCGGGACTTTGTCGCCTGAATGAAGAATATAGATTTTGAGGTATGAAATATAAATAGTTAGTGACTTAGATAAGCATTTACCTAAAATAAATACTGCATATTCCAAGATTCGTCAGGAATTAAGTAGAAGTAAGTGTAAGGGGGCACCATAGATCTTTTAGGTCTCAGATAATGTCACATACATACATACGTCTATACATACTGTTCAATCAATCATAGTCTGTGGTTAAATCATGATACTTACGCATATATTTCCGTATTTAAATTTATAATTCATCAGAATTTTACTGGAACATTTATCAATGCATACCTGCAATGGTGTTTTCTCCTACCCATCCAGAATTCCGTACTACACCCTGTACATCTGTTAACTGCATGATCAGGTACCCATAATGTCCGTGAACATTCGGTTGTGGAACCTTCTTCTATTGCTACCCACGAAAGATCAGACTTCAAAGATTCTCCAGCAGCTGACGCTTGTCCTTCGCTGGTGCTACCAACAGATTCAACGACGGAATTCTGGAACAGTTAATTTCGTCAACATGTACCAACCACTGAGCAAACATATCAAACAATTCCGGATATTTATTTAAAGTAAAAATGTTCTGGTGCATTTTAAATCTGTAATTAAAACATAAGAAAATCATACAATTAGTTGGGAATTGGTAAAAGACTAGAAGAGCAACGCACAATTCTGGCCATAGACATCATTTGCTTGAGTGATTTTTTTTTGCTTCACAAATAGAAAATTAAAATAGAAGAGACTGAGCATTTTTCAAGTGAAAATTCACACTTCAGGGAAATGTACCCAATTCAATGTTGATGCAAGATAAACACATCAATACAGTCTAGGAATATTTTATTATTCTCCTATTAGTCCAAGAGCCAGAGCCAAAAAAACTGTTTCAATTTCTAAAGGCTGGTTTTCTCTTAAATCGTTGTAGCCGATGGGTACACAAACATGCTACGGTCAGTCAAGCGTACCGTACCGTGACGTTTTCTGATTGTTAAAATAACAATACAAAACGTAGAAATATCGTGATACGCAGCCTGAAACTCAAACGGCGCGCGAGGTATACCTTTACCTTTTTCACCTGACTGACGGACTTTGTTCTACTGAACAGATGACTGACGGATGTTTTGATGTTTAATACATAATTCTGAACCCTCAGACAAAATTTGAAGTTTTAGAAACGAATTGCACTTAATAATTTTTTATACTACGTCTATCCGGACTGACTGACCAGCTCTGTTCTAATAGATGACTGACTGACCAACACAACTTTTATTTTATACAATAGAGAAGTCGTATAAAAATTTTCAGCCTTTAGAAATTCATTTTGTTCACCCGTCAAATGATACACCTTTAATATCGCACCTGAGCCACCTGTTCTACGGCACGCTTGACTGACCGGAGCATGTTTGTGTACCCATCGGCTACAACAATTTAAGAAAAAACCAGCCTTTAGAAATTGAAACAGTTTTTTTGGCTCTGGCTCTCCGGCTATATAGTGATGGTTCGACGTCCATACAAATACTAATTTATATGGAAATTAAATAGGTTTTTACAGATTAGTATCTGGTATGACTTCTAGTATTAAAGGCTGCTCGATATCTTCGCATGCTAAGCATGATGTGTCTATGTCAACACAATCAATAGCTGCCCATTCTCTAGTCAGTTATTTAAAAAAGAATTTTGATGTAGCGACCAAACATTCTTTATTTGATTTAGCAGGAAGCTACAGTAATTAAATTATATCGTGTTCTGAAAAGATTCGAATCATCCTAGGGCAAAATTCTTGACAGAGGGAGTAGAACTTCTCAAAAGAACATATATTTTGTCTTCATCTTCCTTGTTTACTTCGTCATTGCAGTGGCGAATATAAACTTGTACCCCCTCAGTCAAGAATCCGGTTCTTGGACACATGCGGTGGGGCATTATCCTGAAAAATTGTGGAGATACTGCTTCAGCATATGGAAGTCATCGTGTTTTTCCGATAACTTACAGACCCCTATTCAATTTCCAACTATACACAAATAGATAAACTGATGGAAACACTTACGTTATCATCTTGTCGATCACAGTCAGGATGGGTACATTTAACACGGGACTGCTTGATTAAATTTTGTCTAGTAATATGCAGCTCCTTTTCAAGCATCTCAACTTTTCTCTGTAAAAAGTAAAATGTTAGATGTTTAAATGCAAAACAAATAATTATTATCTTCTGTAAGTTCGTTGTGGCATTACTTATTCTTTTTTCTCTTATTCTTTTGGGAATCAAAACACAATAATGTTTTTTATTTTTTATTTCGACGTTTCGGTAGCGTTCCAGTTACCGTTGTCAAGATTAACTAGTAATAAAATAATTTTTGGTCCACAACGAAAAAATATGACAACTAGACAATCAATAATATTTTGAAGTTTAAGGCTACAAAACTTTGTTGTCAAATTTTATTAAGGTCCATTCATAGTAGATCACACCTCTGGTAAAATGTGAAATAAAATATTCTATTTTATGACATTCTAACGATATGATAGTCTACTAGAAATGGAATCCAGTGAAGTGCACGTTCCAGGAACGGTTTTTATTGGGATAGCGCTTCGGAAGGTTTTTTTTACTTTCGGAATAATATGTAGGCGGCCTTAGCAATGACATTTACAGAATTTTTATTATGACATCGCTTGTCAAAATAAATTTGTTGATAGTTCAACTATATTTTCAATTTTCCGATCCAGAAATGGAAATCGACGAGGAAATAATTATTCCACATTAAATCAGTGAAGCTGTTAACTGTTATAAATGTACAATTAATGTACATAAGTAATATTTATTGTATAATAATAATAATAATAATAATAATAATAATAATAATAATAATAATAATAATAATAATAATTGCCTTTATTATTTTCAATATATAAATGTTTTACAATAGAATAAAATGTAAAAACAGATTCACTAATTGAAAATAAAAGGCGAAGTTCAGCTTTTATGAGGCATTAAGCACCATAAAAGTTGCTCTACCTCTTAACCTTAAGGAGTGTACATGCTTAAATTGATAAAGAAAATAATAAAAATAAAAAAAAAATTCAAAATCTATCCCTATTATTTTTCAATATTTTATCTACTAGCGGCTGCAGAAAATATATTGTACGTAACGCTACCCGAAAGTGATTTTACGGAACTCGTAGGCTTCCAGGCTACGACTCGCCCTGGAAACTGCCTACTCATCCAGTAAAATATCACTTTCGGGACTTGTTACGTAAGGGTAAAGTGAAATGCAGCATGTAAAGTATTTTGACTTTGACATTACTGAAAATTATCATCTGTCAGTGTCACGCTTCTCCCTATTACGGCTCGATAATAGTTTTATTGCGACTTATATATAACAAATTATTGTTGGAATTAACTCTTATAATGCTTTATGATGTACCTTCAATTTAAATATAACAAATGATAAGTAAATTTGTTCTATATTTGCATAATAAAATGCAATGAAATATGCCTCAGTTTTTTATATTCTAAATTCTGTTGGCGATAAAATTTTGTATGCACCACGTCAGTAAAGTGTCTTCATCTACAGATTAAAATATAGCTCCACTCGTTTGAGAGAGCTACTGTGTTAGCGAAACGCGTCACTACTTTAATTTCAAGATAATGTAGATTTTACCAAATTAAGCTGTTTCATTTCATCATTTAGAATACAGCTCTCCTTTTAACTTTGCCAGTGCCAAAAAAAATTAGTGGAAAAAGTGCAGCTCCCACTAAACACTTAGTATATTGCTCACTGTATTTTTCCTACGACCACCATCCAAAATCAGAAACATTAGAAACCATTATAAAATTCACCGACACGAAAAATAAAGGAAAACTGTTAAAACTTTAATCAGTATAATGCGGCTAAGATGGCGCCTTTAGCTCGACAGTTTGATAATAAATAAATAACCAGAGTAGCCTAGCAATGAATTAGGAGTCGGACTGCTTTGCAGGTTTATTGTTTAGATAAGATAAGATAAGTAGAATGACAATTTGCCTATTTGCCTATTGCAGTATTCTTCGAAATAATAAGTTTACATAAATTTAAAAATCACGATAACATCTTTGACTTTATAATTGTCTGTCCTACTTGTGCTTGTAATAAAAATAGTAATTGCATAATTGTTTTGGATAAAGGGATGCCTTCTCAGTGGATGCTTAAATCTTATAACAAATATGCTCATTGGAAACCCTTGATATAAATATTTCTTGAAATTAAACTTATTTTGAGGTCAAAATTTTTTCAGACTGTACTATTTCTACAAACATCGACTAATTAGTAATTAGAGATAACTGTTTATAATTTCTTAATCGTTTCACTTTTTGTTCATTTAAAAAAGTCCGAGTAAAAACATTTTTAATTCTAAATCAAATACCTATTTAGTTCTGCTACAACTGCCCGTAGTTAACTGTCTACTAACTGACCAAAAAAAGTTATGAATGTGAATTAAATGCTTGAATTTAATTGTTTTGAACAGGTGAGGACCTACTTAAACAGATAAAATTATAAATTACAAACTTACATGATTTTCTTCAATAATTTGATTCAGCCTTTCCTGTACTTCACACCTGAGCACAACTAGTCCGTCTTCGCCTAATGGGTTTTGATAGGAAAAAATGTTCTTTTGCTGCGTCAAATTGTGCAAAGAATTGTCCCAACCATTACTGACACTTGTCATCTGTGAAGAATTTGAGTTTTTTGATCTCTCTCTTTCTTTTCGGATCCCATTACGGTTACTACCATTAGTGCTACTGAAAATATATTATCTATTGGATGCATAATTTATTAAAAACCATCTTATTGGTTATTGTTATTCCAAAAATTTCTCGCAATAAAGAATTTGTTTATTAATAATTAATATTGATTTTAATGTATACTTTTAGGAGTTGATCCATATCTCAAATGTGGTTAGGATCCAAAAACAGTTTAATAACACTCATTCAGACTTAACTCACGTTAAGTTTCATCTGTGGAAAGTCCAGTTTTTACAAATTATTTATATATATTTATATTTTGTTCAGGTCGACAGGGTGTGTTGAGTTTTTATAGTTTATTTTTATTCTTTAGTGTGGAACTTTTATTTTTTCAGACAATGTCAAGACAGTGTCTAGTGAACGGCTGTAATAGAGAGTTATTAGAACTTTTATAAGGTCAAGCAGTAATAGTGCTGTCCTTATAGTGACATATACGCATGCGCATTTGATGTTTTGAATAAGGGAAACATTATTAAGGTTAGTGCTTGTCCTTATTTGTGCGCGATTACTGCAGTGCACTATACCGACTTTATTTCATGTTTCATATTGTCACATATTGTCACAATGTGTTGGTGATCTGTGACACCTACCTTAATATAATGTCAATATAGAGTTTCATGTTTCAATAACTCAAAATTTCAAGTCTGTTTTAAGGTCGAGCACTAAATAACTATATTTCTACACTATACAGTTCACAGTGCTTTAGTTTTGCCCGTGAGGCACTGCTGAACATAACACCTTATCGCTATAACTTTCTAATTCGAAGGTGATAACCTTAGAGCGGCCAGACTATATCAACAATTTCAATAAGATGCAATTAGACAACGCCCATCATGTTTACTCTCTGCACGTTTGAATTTACACCTCAAATTGTACTACTATACCTTGGTCCAGTGCTGCAAGGTTCCCGGTATGTATATTGTTCATAATTTTTTAAACTTTGCGTTATGTCTTAATAATGGAATAATAAATTTTTTGCTTTTACTTCACTGAGAGACTATTTTCATTTTTATCCCGCGATATGAAAATGTTATGTTAACTAAAAGCATACGTTAAACATCATTTATTTAATTTTGACATGACATACATACGATATGTCTGCAAAAATTAAGAATTGGTTTTTTTTTATTTGTAATATTGTGACATTTGTATTATTTGAGTTATCTTGAAAATTAATAATTTTTTATAGGACCAATATTTTCAAGTCCGTTATCAACTAACATCAAAAGAAACTAAAGGAATGTTAATATGATGTAATTTCTTTCATACATCAAATGGCCAATTTTTAAAACTGAATTCAGTTTTTGTTATTCATATATCAAGTACATTGATGTATGATAACACTGGTCTAATAGGTTTTTTGTATTGATTATTAAACGACTTAATGAAATTTATTCCAATTAGGGGTTTAATAATAAACTATTATAAGAGAAAACAATTTTTAATTTATAACTTTGGTAAGTTAACAGAGAAAGTGAAACACACTTGCAAATCTGGTTGATTAGGGTAGTATTTTGATAAAAATATGGGATACGTATTATAGCAGAAGGTTAGCAGAAGACTTAGTAGCCCCTCTGAAAAAGGAATAGTGACAGAAATGAAAAGGATTGTCAACAAAAAAGCCACCAGACGAAACAAAATAGCAGCAGAAATATTGAAGTATGGCGGTGAACCGCTTCAGAAGACAATAGAGAAACTGTTTCAACAAATTTGGGCAGATAATAAAATGCCAAACCAATGGAATATTGGAATAATAATATAATAATAAAAATTAAAAAGAAACATATAAATACAAAAGGAAACATGTGGAGAGAATTTAGTCTTATACAGTGTGGAAACCTCTTATGGAATAAAATTCTTTATGTCATTATTTTAGAAAATTATAAAAAATGCCCAGACACGTCAACTTTTGAATTGAGCTGTGCGTTATGCAAACATAAATGTAAATGCACAGGGTGATTCACGCAAGTATGCCATAGTCGGTGTTGTTTTTTTTTAATGAAACACCCTGTATATTTGCATATTTTTGAAATCTTCTTAATAAATCGATTCCAACAAACTGAATAATGTATGGTCAATTATGAATAATACAGGGTGAAATTTTAAAATTAATAATTTATTACACTTGAAATACTGGTACTCTTTTAAATTAGCTAAATATGGATTTATCAAAAATCTAAACTAACTAATTTTTAGACGTATTTGTATATTAAACAAAACTTGCTACGCCCATGAATTTTATCATAAACACCTAAAAATTGCCTAAAAACGCCAATAATTAGACAAAATCGGTAAATAATGTGGATTGTTTTCTATTCTGTCAGTTGTTGATGTGTTGACAGTTTATACTGAAAAAGTAAAATTTTTGTCAAACACTTTTTCCTTGTCGACATAACAATGAAATATTTAACTGAGACTCACCGAATTGAGATTTTAATGATGATCGGTTATGGGGATAACTACAGAAGTCAAGTTGAAGTGGCAAACTTATTTAATCACAGGTATCCCGAATTGCCTAATATTTCAAAAAGTACTGTGTCTAAAATTCATGCACAATTCATAGAACTTGGACATGTCAAACCATTGAAAAAAAAAACCACACTTCGTTGAAGATAATGTGAAAGTGGATATTTTGTTAAGTGTCGAAGAGAATCCAACTTCAAGTACACGTCAAATTGCCCGTGAAAATAATGTTAGTCATACGACTGTTCTAAGATGTCTTAATGAAGAAAAACTTCATTCCTACAAATTAACTTTTGTGTAGGAGTTAACAGAAGACGATCTAGATCGTAGAATGGATTTCTGCGAAAGATTGATGAATAAGCTGAACAGAAATGAGATAGCTCTTGGTACCATTCTTTTTTCTGACGAATAACATTCGCATTGAATGGAGAGGTAAACCGACAGAACTGTAGATATTGGTCAACAGAGAATCCTAATTGAATGCGTGAGACACATACTCAGTACCCTAAAAAGGTGAACGTTTGGGCCGGTATCATAGGCGACCATATTATTGGTCCTATATTTATAGATGGAAATTTAACAGCTGAAAAATATTTAAATATGCTTAGAAATGAAGTTATTCCTGCGTTGGCAAACTTATATCCCAACGCAATAGATCCTAGCTTACCGAATGAACATGTTTGGTTCCAGCAAGACGGGGCAACACCCCATTATGCTTTAATGGTAAGAACTTATTTAGATGAAATCTTCCCCAATAAATGGATTGGACGAGGAGGTACTATTGAGTGGCCAGCTAGATCGCCAGACCTTACGCACTTAGATTTTTTTCTGTGGGGTTATCTCAAGAACAAAGTATATGGAACACAACCAACTAGCATTGTAGACCTCAAAGACAGGATAACTACAGAAATACGGAATATTTCACCTCAAACTTTAAACAAAGTTGAGGAGGAGTTCTATAGGAGACTGTACTATTGCCAACAACTAGGTGGAGAACATTTTGAGCATTTATTTTAATGTATTAAAATCAAATACATCAGGTATTTTATATATGTGTTTAATAACTGTAAAAATAAAAATTTCACCCTGTATATGGTTAAACAAAGTCTACCTAAAAGAACTACTCTGCGACGGTATTTATACAGGATATTGCAGATAAATCATCGATTAGACAAATGTCGAGAATCGAAAGCGTCTGTAAAGTAAAAATTGGTATGGAAAGGTTTTTACGGTTAAACTCTGCATATTGTCCTATTTTATGAATACATGAATTATTTTTCAAGAAAATTTTGTTCCTATTTTTAACCATTTTTTGATCTTATTACCACGAAGTGCTCTTTTCAAAAGTATACAGGGTGGGACACACTGTATTCAACTTCAAATTTGAATTCTGCTTGATTTCCCTATTGCAATAATATTAGGTAAGTTACACAGTGTATTTTAAAAATATAAAAAACAGGGTGATCCATTAAAAAATTTATTCTCACCCTGTATACGGTTTCTTAGATATGGATTTAGATCTAGAAGACCATCGCAGACAGATTACGGTAACAGATTGATTTCAAATTCTTCAGTTTAAATGTCACCTCCACCAGTTTGGTAGTTAACTGTAAGCATTCAGGGTATCATATGTATGTACTTTCGACGTTCGTTAAGCTTACTGAATTGTTAACGAATTGCAGCGTATTATTTGATGCCAGAGCCTCTCCTATGGAAATACAGTCCACTGCATCGAAGGCAGAAAACAACTACTACTACTACTACTACCAATGTTGTGGTAGAAACGGTCGCAACACGTTGGATTAAGTACAAGGCAGAAATTCTCTCAGAAAAGGCACTCTTTTTTGTAGCCATATTTGAAAATGGTTTTCAACTAAATAAATTTAAGTCCCCCGTTGCCTAAATACCGCATGCTAAATGATTCCACAGACAAATATAAATAATTGAGTTGCATGCTGAGTAATATATTAGCAATTTTGTTAAATTTTTGTCGATATTTTACTGACGTGTGTTGTGTTTTTATCAACAGTAAGTTGTTAGAAAAATTAAAACAAATGAAACAGCGGTGACTAATGTGAAAGAAGTAACACGATTATACAGAAATGAACAAATACAAATGAATAATAAATGCAATTTATGCAATAGTACGTAAGTACACACAACTTTCAATTCGCAACAGTTTATAGATGGGTGTATATGATACCTCGTGTCCTTTGTTATCGAAAGTCCACGACGACTCCAGCAAACCAGATCAGGTGGAAACGATGTACATTTCGTAGCGGTTTAAATTTACTGTAATTAGTTTTTCATACCCTATGCTCATAAGAATTTTTTTTGGATTTTATAGTAAGGATTTCCAACATTTCCAGAAGTCACACAATTCCAGAATAATAACCATTGATAAATTCTGAATCTCCCTCTAGAAGGTACCGCATAATGATCATTCAACAAGCCCGATCGAAGAGGGAGAGATTTTGGAAAAATTAGTTCTTTATTGCATTCATATGTCATTTTACTACTTACAGCGTTTTGTCATGATTATAAACATAAACATTTCGGTTTTTACAAACTGATACATATAAAAAATATTGTATGCAACTCGTGCAAAAAGTGTTTATAGCACTCAACGTGTTGTCCAACTCGGCTTTACGGCCTCGGAAATTTACACATAGATCAATAAACATCGTGGCATGGAGTGAAATGAAAAGGCTGCTCATGTCTTTATCGGACCTAAATTGGCATCGCAATAAGTTTTGCCAAACAAAGACTAAATTTCTGGACAGCAAAAAAAGCTTTAGACTTCTGTCACAATATACCAGTATTGGTTCATTCAAAGGCTTTTATACATTGTATATATTCAAATGTTGGACTACAGTAGTTACAGCCTACGGTGTCCAACAGGCGTCTGTCGTCTGAATCATCATATGCTGAGACTTGGATTGTCGGAAGACTTGCCGTCTGTGCTTGCAAGGTGATGAAACTTGTGACTGTCCCACTCGCTGTCAGGTACCTGATGTCTGGCACGGTTTCTTTTTCACCCTCGGACCTGAAATATCTTTCACCAAATAAACTAATCGACTTTGTTACGAAGCTGAATTTGTTTGGTGAAATCTGACTAGGTCTAAGCCATAATAGACTCTAGCAAGTCGCAGTAGAGGGCCTTATAGACCCAGTAACCTAACCGACGGCCTCGTTAGACAATTTCACGTCTCGTGCAATAAACACTAAATGTTGCACATGTTGCATATCGTGAAGATATGCCAACCCCGTTTAACTTGGAACTGTAATTCATTGTCTGTCGAAGCACATAGCCCGAGAAGTAGATGTTTGTTCTTAGTGAACTGTCTACTTTTTGAAAAATAATTTTCAAATTATAAAAGTATGATATTATTATCTTGACATCTGTTGATAACATGCTTTACTTAAATATGACAATTGTTACAGGAAATTGTAATTAAGCAAAAAAAGCCACACCGTTTCAACATAAAACCGATTAACGAATATTTTGGACGAAACAAATATTACCTGTTGGGATAAAAACAACTTTTTTATATAAAAATATGCGTTCTATTTTGCACTAACTTCTACAATCCAATAAAACCAACAAATATTTTTTTATTATAACCAACTTACGGTGTAATGCTGTCATCGTCGACGAGTGTCTCAGTACTGGTCTCATTCGATCTCTCCATGTCTAAAAAAGTTCCAACAACGTCCGTAGGCTTAACACAATCACTTTCCAACCTATCGTCTAGTTTTGTACAAGAAGTCTCGTTATCCCCCCTACTATTATGATTTAAAATATCACCTTTATCAACAGTCTTATCATTTTCTAACGACACTCCCCCGTTTTTGTCTTTGGAAATCTCACCAGGTTCCCTTTTTATTTTTATCACCCCGTTGCAGTTTTCTGCGTTGTTTTTTGACTCTTCTGGTTTTTCCGATTCTTCTACTAAGTCTAAGGGTTTCCGGTGAAGTTCCGGCAATAAGGGAGGAGGTTCTCCGAAATCCGTTTGTTCTGAAATCAATAAAGTTAAATTTAAGATAATTAGAATGTCATTATTTTATTAATGTACCAATAATTTGCAGTTGGAATACTACAAATTTGTCTAAAAAAATTGGGATAGGTAGTGTTCTGCCTGATATGTACGTCCTTGACCACTTGCCCGAGCTCCGCTCCGTGTCGTTCGGGTTGACTTCAGTCGCGTGCGGGAAAGTATCACTTGTTAGGAAAATAACTATTCTATCAATGTTTCAGAAGGCTCTTGGAAACGCACTTTTGAAATACGTTTTGAAGTATAATTGACAATCAACATCAAATGTTCCCCTTTCTATTTTAGCGTTTTGGTACGAAATTTAACTTTTATTTCAAAACGGTTATTTTCTCCTTTTTTGTAGAAATAACATTCATTTACAAAAAAATGTATGCGTGAAACATCGTTAAGCAGTTTTCCATCATCAGTCATTTCAAAGTACTTTTTTAACAAAATATATCAGAAAATTTTCATCATACAACTTTTGAAAAAACAATATTTGAGCATATTATAACTTTATCTTGCCAACAAGCGATGAAACTGAAAGTAAAAAAAATCAATAACTACCTGCAGGACAAAACAATTTTCCATCAACTTGGTCTAATTCAGAAATTTGATCGTACTTGGAAATATTGTTACCATTGAACATACAATCTTGATTACAATCACCGTCGTCGGAACAATTCGATACATCTACATCATCTATGTGAACTGTATCGTGTCCATTCATATTTGATTCTTTAGATGTTAAAACTTCCAATTTTCTGAAAAAAATATTGAATTGTAAGTTGATTTGGATTTATAGTTTGACGGAGTGTAAATAATAAAAATACAGGGTGTAACAAAAAGGCAGGTCATAAATCATACCACATATTCTGGGGCTAAAAATAACTCGATCCAACCCAAGATACCCTAGTACAAATGTGCATGCGAAAAAAGTAACAACCCTTCGAAGTTACCAAATGAAAATTGATTTTTTCAAATATTTCGACAGTCATTCGACATATTACATCTAATAAAAACTACACAATCGTAAATAAATAATCAATCAATCAAAAAATTTGGGACCCTCGAAAAACTTAAAAATTCGTTGACTTTAATTTTTGTTACTCGAAATTTTTGAAGCATAATGATAAAAACTGATAATTGTGAAAAGTACTAAGGGGCAAAAAAGTTTCAAAAATAATGTGTTTGAATAATGGTGCCACAATAAGCATTAAATTGTAACGTACACAAAAATTTTGGTGGGTTTAGGGGATCTCAACTCACATAAATTTTTAACGGGGTGCAATAATTAATTTTTTTTAAGATGCTCTAATCATAAGAAAGCCACTTGTCAACTTTCATTATAATATGTCGAACAGCTGTCGAAATATTTGAAAAAATCAATTTTCATTTGGTAACTTCGAAGGGTTGTAACTTTTTTCGCATGCACATTAATTGTACTAGGCGCAGTCTTTCCCAACGTGGGCGATAACGCCCCCTTGTGGGCGCTGCAGGCCTAAAGGGGGGCGGTAAGAGACCCAGAAAAAAAGGGGGCGTTGTGTACGGCTTTGGGGTCGATTTATAATTTCATCTACCTAGCTAGGAAGACTCTTAGACACCGACTGAGCTCTCGACTACATCTTGTGACATCAACTAATATTAATTAAGATATAGCTCAAACTCGGTTCGATATAATAGACCGCGGGCAATCATGTTTTAACAAGTTTTTGTTAAATAATCCGATTTGTACATTCCTGTATCAATCGGCTGGTTCTATAATACTTGTTCTTGCTTGTCGAGTACGATTGGGCGTCGAATGAGATAAACGAGTTTATGCACGTTTGTCTTATTCCTGTTGGTGCGTGCTGCACAGTGCTGCCAGACGTGAGGTAAGAAATTATCGAGCAGCGTTGACAAAATTATCGGATTTTGCAGAAAATTATGTTACACACAGAATAATTTAAAATAAAGGCCCTAATAAGAAAATATTATGCACGAATTTTTTAAAATTCATTTTATTAATAATAAAATGTTTCTGGTAAAATATAAAAACTTAAAAACATAAATTATGTGATAAAATATATAAAAAAAGAAACAAAAAGATACATTCTACTCATTTACTCTTCTAAACATTCCAAACATTTTTGAGTAAATTGGAACCTGATATCAACAAACTTATTGAACAGCATCAGATTCAACCTTCACATTAGTTTTTATATAAGAATTGATTATGTTTGTTTTATTTTCAATACTCTGTCCGAATACTATACAGTTGCGTTTCAATAATCAGTTATAAGTACTTAGCGGTTTTTAAGTAGGTATGTTTAAAAAGGGGGGCGTTAAGAAATAATTTATTCTTAAAGTGGGCAGTAGACAAAAAAAGGTTGGGAACCTATGTACTAGGGTAACTTGGGTTGGATCGATTTATTATTGGCCCCAGAATATGTGGTATGATTTATGACCTGCCTTTTTGTTACACCCTGTAGATGCTCTGCAAAAAGATCAACTATAAAATGTATGTGCTCTTGTTATTAAGTGAACGTGAACGCATGATGGTTGGCCCACTCTCATCTTTTTCAATGCATTTCTTGTATGCAGCCAATCAAAATAAAATAATTATATGTAATGTCCGAGATTTGTTTTATTTTTTCACTTTGGATTATTTATTGTATTCTACTGTTATACTTCCCACCCAGTTATCCCTGTACCTTCGAGTAGGCGATATGGGTCCACTGGATGTGTGACTATTAAAAGCGAAAAGATCTGTCTGGCTGTCAGTTGATATGTTTATTCTATGAATTTCAGTGCTGTATTTGTTAATTTTAGCACATTGTACGACAGCATAAATAAATAAATAGAATTTTATATGTTTTAATTTGTTCAAAGTTTCAAGCATTTGATTTTAACATAGCTGAAATTTCTCCGTTATAATATTAAATAAATTTTATTTGTTAGTTATTACTGAAAATATAGATGAACTTACGGATCACATTTGATACTGGGATCACTAGACCGTCTGTAGTGATGTGCAGAATTTTCACCATCATTAATTAAATCTCCATAAGATCTTGTCTTTGTCATATAATTCGGGGAAGATTCGTATGATTCACTACAAAAATTTGAACTTTCTTCTGCATTGCAATTATCTTCAATCGATCCTAAATACACTTCGGACCATAAACGTAAAACTCTAACATTATACTGAGGCCACAATACCTGCAAATAAATTAAAATTATTCTAAAAAGGATCAAATTCACAAATATCTATCTTTTTGTATTTTTATCATACATTCTTTTTTTATTTAATATGTGAGGACAATTTCTCTAAATCTTTTTCTTTTTCCTCCTAAATGAGAAATTATTAAATATGTACTATTAAGTTCAATAAACTATAACCAGGCCCGCCCTAGTTTTGTCACGCAGCTGGAACAGACCAAGCCTTACATAATTTTTTTTTGGAAAACTTACCCTTCTGTTACACGAATTTGTGGCCGTTGTTGAGTATAAATTATTTCTAAAGCAGGGCGAATTCAAGAAGTCCCAAATGGAAAATGTTTTTCCATAAACTAACTTTGACCGCTCTTTTTGAGTGTTACATAAAAACGTTCCAAATAAGTTTGAATACACATGATGTACTAATTTAACCTGAAAAAAAAAACAACAAATAAACATTGAGTGTTTTAGGTATAAGCTACGTCAATTTAAAGAATATGTTTATGATAATTTTTTTTCGAAAAGTGTTTTTTTGCTGATCTCGTAAGTATTTTTAATTATATCTTCTGTAAGTTCCTTGTGGCATTACTTATTATTTTTTCTCTTATTTTTTGGGAATCAAGCTTGACAATACCGTATGTTAAGGGTTTATCAGAAAGAATTAAGAAAGTTGGTAATCAATTCAATATTCGAACTAGCTTCAAATCTAATAATACGTTCAGATCTATATTAACAAAAACAAAACCAAAAAATGAAGAGCAATCTTCAAAAAATTGCATATATCAGATATCTTGTGAATGCGACAAATTATATTTAGGTGAAACATCTAGACCATTGAAAGCCTGAATAAGTTAACATAAAAAATATATCAAAGATAGGGAGTTCTTTAAGTCAGGTATTTGTAAACATGCTTGGGTATAAAATTCAATGAGATTCGACAAAAATAATATTGAAAGAGCCCAATAATAAAAGACGAAAAATCAAAGAAAGTGCTTTAATACAACTAAATGCAGATAAATGTGTAGCTAGTATTTCAGCCGAATGTAGTCAAATTTGGTTACCAATGTTAGAAAGAGAAATTTCCAATAATCAATTATCTGCGTTATCAGAATAGCATCATAAGTTTTTATCCAGGTTTTCTTTTGATTTATCATTGGAATAGTTGTTAATCGATACACACTTCAACACACAAAATGACCAAACTGAGTTATACATATTTTGAAAACAAAAATAATCATACACAAAAAAGTAACAACAAACGCGTTTTATTAACAACATTTCCAAAATAAGCGGAAAAAAGGGCTATCCCAAAAAAACCGTTCCTGGAACGTGCACTTCACTGGATTCCATTTCTAGTAGACTATCATATCGTTGGAATGTCATAAAATAAAATATTTCATTTCACATTTTACCAGAGGTGTGATCTACTATGAATGGACCTTAATAAAATTTGACAACAAAGTTTTGTAGTGTTAAACTTCAAAGTATTATTGATTGTGTAGTTGTCATATTTTTTCGTTGTGTCAGATAGGGGGACCAAAAATTATTTTATTACTAGTTAATCTTGACAACGGTAGTTGGAACGCTACCGAAACGTCGAAATAAAAAATAAAAAACATTATTGTAGTTTGATTCCCAAAAAATAAGAGAAAAAATATTTTTAATTATCTCTCCCCCCCTCTCTCCCTGATACACTTGTGTGTAATTAACTAGTGCCAAGCACGATTGTTATGCCAAATTGCTATAATGAACACATTTATCATGAAAACATTCATTCCCTCTAGTTTCATAGCTGTTGAAGGATAAAAATGTATTTAAATGTACTTCATATCAATAAATTCAAATAAGGGTTCTGTTTAGAGAGAAAAAAAGACACATTGTCCATTTTAATAGTTTGTTACATTATAGTATTCAAGCCAATCCAGTATTTTGAATCAGTTCACGCTCGTTTACACTCAATCAAACCATCTTTATCGCTTTCCTTGTTTGAATTACCAAAGATTACAGAATAAAAATATAAGATGTTTCACTCCAGGGCGGTTTGATTCAAGTTGCTGTCCCAAACGGACGCCGCTCTCATAAATTATGTTTACGACTCGCTTTTGTTGTCAATAACGAGACCGGTAGATACCAGAGAAGTTCGAAAAGCTTATTTTATTTCAAGCTATACAGGGGTAATTAGAGAAATATATATTTACATTAATAGGATTCTTTATCACAAAGGTTTATTTTTAAATGTTAATTATTTCGAAAAATGTTCGGGATATGAATTTGAAAAAGTAAGTGAAAAATAAACTTGAATTTTTAAAATGAATCAATTCACAGTTTTTATCCAGCATCTTAGTAATTTTGTGATACTTATTGATAATCTAGCAGATATTTATACAAATTCAATTAAATATACTCATTAGCCACCAGAATAATAGGGCCACTAAATCTTAAATATTGATCTTTAAATAACGCGTATTTTTTTGGATTGACAAGGTTGAAACAGTAAAAAGAGAAGCAGCTGCAGCATACCTTTATTAAAAAAATTTATAAATGTTGTAAAATACTAAGTTTGGAGTTTGGTTTATGTGTTAAATTTAATCTATTGTCTTTCAAATCTTTCAATATACATTTGAGAGTAAAGTATATACGGACTCTGGTATAGAGACTTGCATAATATGTATTTGAAAGAAAATTGATTACATGGATGATGCAAAGAAAATTTAGTAAATTCGTTCAAAAGGAACTGACCAATTCCACTTTGGTTAGCTATAGAATTGAATTTTTGTGTTTTCTTGCTCAATGTACTTGTTTATATAATATCCTTATTATAAAAATAAATCCGTAATTTTGTATTAGCAAATATTACAAAATATTTAGTGTTTAAGCCTTGCTATTAAAGAGAAAAATATTAATGACTTTTTGCTCATTTCAACAATTTTATTAATTAATAAATTTGAAAAATCTATACAACATAAATATAAAACACGAACAACCAATAAACAGCGTTCGAAAATAACAGCGCTCGACGGGCGACGTCCCGTATAATATGACAAATTAAATGCAAGTAAGGTCGTAGCGACGTACTGTACCATCCAAGTCACCAGACAGTCACCAGCGGCATCGGTGTTTTACGCAATAAATTTGAACGAGTGAAACATCTTATATTTTTATTCTGTAATCTTTGGTATTATTTCATCATTACAAATTAAATTTCGTGAACACATAAACCCCTTTCACGTTTTCTATTTGAAACATGAAGAAAACTTCTAGATAGAGGTTCTACCGATTATTTGATCGCTTAGAGCATAAAATAATCAGTTCAACGTAGTTATTAGCAAGATTCGTCCAGAGGAAATGGAAAACAGCAGCTAAGTTGAAAAAAAATGTAGGTATAAACAGATGCCTCATAATTTGTATTGAGAATTATGTGAACTTACCAAAAATATTTGTGAAAATTCGAATGCACAAGAAAACTGATTCAGCAGTTGATGTACGCAGTCTAGCCACTGTAAAAAAACAGGACATCGTTCGTTTTGATCGTCGCTACCAGAAGCATGGCCACACCTGTCGGCGAATTTGTGACCGAATGCCAACCATTCTCGTTCGATTAAAATACGGAAACCCTGAAAAATAATTTTAATCAAATGTTAGTAAATAAGAAAGATACACCAACGCGGTAGAGTATGGGTCCACAGCGGAATTCATTAAAATAAGGATATTACAAGAGTTGGTTGGTACAAAATATCTGTTGGGAGTAATCCTGGGGATTACAAAAAGGGACAGAGTTCGAAATGATGGAGGATTTACAAGAGAACGAAGTAACCAACTAACCCATCTCTTCTTATGAGATCTACACACTTATAAATACAATTACCAATTTGTATCACCTCTTTGTTAAGTTTGAGTAGCAAAGGTACCTTCGATAAATAATTAAATGTGTGCAGACGCTATTCTCTCCGAGTGAAGCCATGGTAGAGGAAGCCAAACCGACACCAGCATTCCCAGCGGTTATTTGTGCAGTCAAGGAAGCTATTTTTAATAAAATTGTGAGCAAATGCAGGTGAGTTACGTAAGTTGTTGTATTGTGAATTTGATAAATAGAAGCAGAAAAAGAGATTGTAAATTTTATAAGTTTCCGACGACCAAATGGAAAATAAATCAACGAAATCAGTGGATAACTGCAGTAGGAAGGCGAAAGTAAGTATAGTACCTTAACCCCACTCTTTATAATCACAACCTCGGAAAATTCGTAGGTTCAGAGAAAAATTAAACATTTTATCGAGAAACCTATTAGTTACAATATTCTAAGATGACATCATTTACCCAGTAGGAGAAGCCCAACATTTCTGGACGATTGTGAAGATTGCAACAAAGAGTCCTGGAATGTGGCTTTTCCTACGAGGCAAACATACTATCTTTACGCAAGTCTTTTAAAATTAAAAATCCACATATATCAATTAATATAACACAATAATAATAACAACAATAAAAATACGAAAATTGACAAATGTCGACAGTTGTATTAAAACTGTTGTTAAAATGGACGGCAATCTAAATAATTAGTAGGCAGTAGAAATGCAAAGTTAAATCAAATCACTCCGCTTGGTTTAAAAGCAAGGTATAAACAAACTGTTAAACTATAAATATTGTATAGAATTCATAAAAATCCCGTCAACTTCAAATACTTTCTAAATAAAGGATGAAAAGCAAATTGAAATGAAATTCGACGTATGTCACTATAAAAAATAAGATATTTGATTTAAAAAAAAATTGATCCAATGTGTGGTTCTCTTATATAGTACTTACTTCAATGGTGCGGTAATAAGGATCTAAAAGAAGTTCTGCCAGTGCCACGATTTGTGGCGTTCTATCCCAACCGTCTGAACAATGAACCAACACTGGTCTGCCGTCTCTTTCTACCGCTGCTACCAGAGTTACTGCAGCTTTCATCAATCCAGACATGTTCGATAACCAACGCGTTCCTTCCAATTGACTGTACCAACTAAAAAAAATGTTAACAATATTTTAGAGTAAATTATCTTACGAATAGTAACGTTAAAACTTACTTTGGTAAGTCGGCAGATGATGTGCAAATTTGTCTCAAAGCATGGAAACTTTTTCGGATGGAATGTATGTTGGCTAAATTCATGAATTGAATTTCGCAGTTCGGGTAATATTCGGGACATTCGCAACCACCTCCTCTAGCTCTGTTGGCTACAGCTGTTGTGTATGAACGAGCGTCCATGATTAGAAACTAAAAGTCAAACAGTTTTTGAAAATAAACCCAATCGATTTACAAGCTTTTATTTTGGAAGAAAGTAGAAGTAGCCTAACGTACATTGTATAGATATTGTAAAAGGGCATGGTAACTGATCTATGGAATTTGAAGTTGTAAAAAATAAAATTTGGGAGTGTGGTCACAGATTATAAAGAGAACAGATACGAAAGCTTGACAGAGAACAGTAAAAAGAGAGAGAGATGGGTTGACATACCCATTTAAATGCCCATCGTCTTACGTCGACTCCGTTCGGGCTGCTTCGCGAAATTTCTCAACAGCGTTATCAATTTGCATAATATTTCCTTCAATTTATAATCATAGGTCAAATATTTTATAAGCATTTTTTTAAGTGTGATAGTTATACAGATACAAATATTCGGTAATTACTTGTTTTAAATCAATGTTATCAACATTAAAAGAATTATACAATTAAATAGATTATAATGTATAAAAATCATACCATACAGTTGGCAGAAGCAAACGTGTTCATGTCGCTGTAGTTGTATTTTTGTAGTAACAATTCGATATTTTGAATCGATAACCAAAAATCGATACCATAAATGTCAACTGTTAAAAGATATGTAAACAAAGTCAAACTTGCTAAGAATGTAACTAAATATTAATTAAAAAATTTATATTGGACCAAAACTAAAACTACCGTTTGCCCTAAATGTCTATATTTTCAAATTTCATGACTGTATTAATGTCATGAAAAAGAAGGGTCAAGTTTCTATGGAAAGCAACAAAATATGAACTGGTTATAGTCCAGTGTTGCTGATGCAAAAATGAAAATTACCCGAACTTACTATTCAAATTATCAGAATTTGTCAAAATTACCAAAAGGACACATTGGTTATCTAAATAAAATCTTCGACCCCAGTCAATATGGAAAATCCCCCAAAAACAATAGCCATTTTATATATCCCTTCTACAAAATATTCGAAAAACTATTGGATCCAAATTAGTGAAATTGTCTAAAAATCGGATAATCATCCTCGCATTGACAACACTGATACAGAATGAATAAAATGATGTATGTTGATGAAATCTATGGATGAAATCACTCGGTCATATTATTTCGATTATATCTAAGAATTACTAATGAAAAATCGTTAACATTGACTCTTGATTGGCTTCTTGCGATGACCTTATTTTAGTTCGCATATTTTCCGGGGCTCATGTTTGGTTCTGACAACTGTAAATATATACTTTTTTCGCAAACCACAGCCCAATAACGGTGACGGCTAACCTAACCTAACATAATCAAAACATGCTCAGAATCACTTGTAATCTGTGCTCAAAATTCATAACGCCATTTTTGTTTGCTTCTTTGTTTGAAGGTGTTCAATCGGCGATATTAATTGTGTTATTTGACTAATCGATTGTGCGTTGTGGTAATATTAACTATAAAAATATAGTGGTATAGATTATTATTCTTATAAAATGGATAAACATCACAACTGAGTGTATTGTTCATACAGAGACTGTCCAAATAAATTTTATTCGGAAAGAGAAATAAAATTCTTTCGATTTCCAAGGGATGAGAGTATTTAATTTAATACTCCGGCCTATGATAAAAGAAATTTTAAAGTTTTTGATATTAACTTTGGTACTACAAATGATTATCAACATTCTCCCTTGCATAGGTGTATATTGTATTCCCTTTGATAATAAATAAATGAAGAATTATTTGTACTTTAAAATTTGGTTGATTTTTGTAATTATTTGTGTTATCTAATAATGTATTTATTAATTAATCTCCCAAGAGTAATGACTATTTATAACAAATCATAGGAATGTACATATAGGTATTTATATTTATTTTGATTATTGTTTTAATTCATGGCGCAGTTTTAAAGATTTAGTGGAAAGTTGAAAAAAAACTAGATCCGGCACTAGAAATTGTTATTGTCCCCGAGTCAACACTGTAATTTGGTAAGACATTCAGAAAATATTTTAAACTGGCATCATCGCGGCCATACCGAGTTAAAGGTCCAAGGTCAATGACGACGGAGCTGAAAATCGTTTTATGTTTTACCGGGATTCGTATCTGTTCTCTTTATAATCTGTGACTAGGAACTATTAAACTAAATCGAAAACGAAGATAAATAAATAGTTATTTGAGTCATATACCAAATAAAATAACGTTATGCTGTTATATCAAGATTAGCATGTATAGCAGAATAAAGAAACGATGGATTACTCTAAGAATCGCTACCTGGACAACTTTGTTGGGATGAACGAGATGAATGTCAATTATTTCAACAATTAATTAATAATTTTGAGAAGATATGAATCTATTTTAGGCGAATAACAATCAATATCCGGTAAATACTATAATATGCATTTAGTTGATGAAGTATTTTGGTTCTCAATTTTTCCGCCGAGCATAGATTTACTTGAAATTTTCACAGAAGGTGAGTATCATTTTTCTATATCATGCCGCTGAACGTTAAAACCTTGGGGGGTGTGTCGTGCCTTTTTGTCACAAAATAAAACAAAATCAAAACCCGTCTCATTTTATGGCCAGTTTTATGAAAACCTGGAGTCTGACTTTTTGACATTTCTTCACATATTGGCTAATATCTCGGGAACCTTAAGGTTTGCAAGGTTCTAGTCTACGCCATTCGATTCAGAATTGAATTTTCTATGAAAAAGAGGAATTTTCCACATCGAAAAACCTTAGATATGGATTTTAGAATTTTCAGGTTTTGAAAATTCAAGTCCACTCAAGTCCACACCGAAACTTATACCACAGTATACCTAACAAACAGTAGTGCATCAGACACGCGGCAAAAGTCGCGCAGATTTGACTGCGCATACTAGACGCCATTTTCTGAGGATAAAATATTTAGACCAATCGAGAAGAAGGAGTGTGGTGCATTCTCCTGTCACTGTCTGGTTTGAATCCAACGAATGGAATATGTACATTCGAGCTATTTGACAGTTCTGATATTACTCAGCAGGATGAACGAAGGAAGAAGAAAACAACACGAACGGATGTTAATTGCATTATTTCTTATTCTATGTGTGAACAGGTGTTTTGTAAATTGTTTTTTGAGTGAGATGTGAGAACATTTAAAAAGTAAAGCCTTATTTCACTGAATATAGATATTTGTGACTTTTTTAATAATCTTTTGCAATGGCAGGACATGTATGTGCAGTGAAAGTCTGTTTTAATAGTAGAGCGAAGACAAACGATAGCTTCTTTTCATTTCCTAAGGATTCACAAAGGTATGTTTCTCTTTGGTGAAAAATTTTGGAACCAAATGTAAGGACGATAAATATTATTATTGACATGCTGTTTCATTTACTTTCATACCAAACCCCATTTTTTAAATATCTACGAGATACGAGAGGAACACACAAAAGTCATATGATGCAGAGTGTTTAAAAAAGCATAGGTAGTCTATAACATCTTTTTTTTATAAGTATAGACATAAATGAAGTCATAATAATATATCAACATTTAACAAACGAAAATTACTAAAAATATCCTCATTTGTTGGATTGTTACAATAAAGAAATTTTCAAGTACGCTGGCTCCTGACCTGACATTTATCCAGAAAACATGGCCGACAGTTACTTTTAAACTTCAAAGGTACCGCCCTGGAGATGCACTAGTGTTTGTTAGGTATACTGTGCTTATACTAATTCGCGAAGACTCAATTTTCAAAATTCCTGATGTAACAAAAAAACGACATAGTCGACATACCCATTGCCTTAAATAAACTTAATAATTCACATGGTAGAGATCTTTTTTAAAATTACTCGCATCAGATGTCAAAACCGTTGTTTGAAAAACGATCATCTCTAGACTCACTAGCTAAATGCAAGGTGGCAGTCCCCCTACTTTGCCACGTTTCAGACATGAGGGTTTGTGTACGTTTTGTGTTTAGCCCTATAAAAAGCCGTTATTCACTTTGTATTAACTCCCCCATTGAAGTTTAACAAAAAAACTAAAATATACATTATACAAACATACCTTTTTTTCTGAAGAGTCGATATTGTTAGGAATTACAGACTCGTCTGAATGTAATGAGCCGCGCGAACAGTACAAATTTGACTCTTTTGGTTCGTAGTTTTTACAAGATCTATCAAAACTACATGCTTCCGATATAGCTTTAAAAAGATCTTCATCTTCTGCAGATCTCCAACCCAACCATCCCACTTCAGGTTGGCTCGAACGCACTATTACAGCTCCATTGCGAGAGTGCCTAGAATGAGATTAACAATAATTTATTCATTATACAATAATATACAGCGTGATTGACTGGAGTGATAAAGCTCAGTAGGTCTGTTATCATAAAAGATACCAATAAAGTTGAGTATCAAATCTTTAGTCGGGTTCATGCAATAGACAGCCTAAGTGCTTACGTCACAACTGTGGGCGGAGCCTGGACTGGTTCCAAACAAACTCTCCTTCTATGTAAAAGTCCCATAAGGAATTTTTTATTTAGCGTTTTCAACGTTATAAAGGCAAAATAAGACATCTAGTTTCCATATTGTGTTAGAGAAACGTGCCTTTTAAGTGTTTTTGTATAGGTTTTTGCCAAGGTGAGTTAGTCTAATTACTAAATTAAGTTGAGAACTTTTTGAGGTTATGTTGGTTATTTGATTTTATTTGAAACCATCTAAATAGTATTCTGTATTCTCAATTTCTATATTCTATTATATTGAGATGGCTTCAAAACATGTCTTAAAGCTTTCTTTGTCCACAAAATGGCAATCACAAACTCTCGCAAACTGAGTGGATTGTTTATCTTTTCGCCTGTGAGTAAATAAAATATTCCAATAAAACATTCTTTAAAAATGATATTAATTACTCTTTCTTCACCTTAGAAGAGAAATCCATTTGTTTCTCTCAGCCTGGTTTGTTGGAAACCGAAAAAATATGCAGGTTTGCTTTGCACGCTTGCAACCTGGCACAAAGTATATATACATTACCATAGTGTCTTAAAAGCCATGAAAATATATTCAGTTGACTAAATAATAATATACAGATATAGATAGCTTCATTCAAAATAGGAAAACCTAATTTACCTACATACAATTACTTTGGACATAAGTTTAAAGTATACAAACATATAATAAATAAATACCTATATAAAATTGAATAACTACATGTACCTATATAATAAATAAATTTATAAATAAACAAATACATACCGCATTTATCACAATTAAAAAAAACAATAATCACATACATTTCAATCTTTAACAATTTGTAGTAGAA
The DNA here is from genome assembly GCA_910591675.1 of Galerucella calmariensis. Classification (NCBI taxonomy): domain Eukaryota; kingdom Metazoa; phylum Arthropoda; class Insecta; order Coleoptera; family Chrysomelidae; genus Galerucella; species Galerucella calmariensis. Next base: position 102,658 of record CAJUYG010000806.1, read on the forward strand.
ATAATTCTAGATTCATCGTTTAACTAAATAGTTCATTAATCCCCTTTTAAATTGTGGCAAACTTTGTGAATCTTCTATTTCATTTGGTAGTTTGTTATAGTCAATAAATCCTTTAAATATTAATATTTTTGTATTTAAACATTTTAGTTTGAATATTAATATGTAAGTGATTGTTAATTCTAGTATTATATTCATATATTTGACTGTTATAGGTTATATATTTCTCAAAATACATTGGCAAAAGATTGTGCAACAACTTATAAATATAGGTTAATGTCATATAAATCAGTCTCTTTTCAATCAATAACCACTCCAATGTTTCCATCACTAAAGATACTGGGTTCAGCCTGCCACATCTTAATACAATTCTCGGTTCTGTAATTCTTGCAGTGCTCTTAATTTGTTTAAATCGAAAGTATACAGTAAGGTAGGACAGTATTCAAAGTGCGGCTGTATTATGGTTTTATACACTGTTATGCTAGAGTTAATACTTAAATGATGCCTTACTCTGGAGTAAAAGTATAATTTCTTTAAACATTTTTTTGTATGTAACTAAAATGACTATTAAAATTTAAGTGATTATCAATCATAAAACATAGTAGAAATTATCCGAAAACCTATCACCAAAACAAAACCAACATAACCTCAAACAGTATTCAACTTGATTTAGTAATCGAATTTACTCACCTTGGCAAAAACCTATACAAAATCACTTAAACGGCACGTTCCTCTAACACAATATGGAAACTAGATGTCTTATTTTGCCTTTATAACGTTGAAAACACTAAGTAAAAAATTCCTTATGGGACTTTTACATAGAAAGAGAGTTTGTTTGGAACCAGTCCAGGCTCCGCCCACAGTTGTGACGTCAGACTTAGGCTGTCTTTTACTGTTTGAAAACTCATGAGTTGGCGCAGTCGAAATCGACTTGTTTGTGTTTTAACAGACGGTTCTCATCCGCAGGTTAGCGTTCGGTTAATTTTAGAACAAATCTTGGACGGTTCGAAAACCAGTCTCGAGCAAGGACGATTTTCGTATTATTTTTCACGAATTCTCCAATGATTTTAAATATTTTATATCATTGTCGACGAGTACTATTACCATTTATTTTATCAACAATTTCTCATACCTAAAGTTATGAGTTTTCAAGATATTCCAATTTTTCTATGCAAAGTATCAATATTCTTGAAGATCAACAAATAGACAAATTGAATTGTTTATTTAAAATCCTGAAAGTTTGTTAATTGTTGTTTAAAAATATCTATAAGCATACATACCTCCACACAACTGCCGGTATTCTTCTTGAACTGCGAAATTTGGCAACGCTCTCCAGCATGTCATCGTTAATACAAGACGGAACAAGAAGAAAGGGTGGATAAGTTGGACAAAATTTATAATGTTCATTGACCTTGGATATTCTCCAAGAATGTCCTTGAAAGCCAAGACGACTCATCTGAAAACATAAATTCGTTCGTGTTTGTATTGTCTTAAACTTATCTCAAAAGTGATGATTTTGAAGCTAAGCAAAATCGGTGATTTGTCTAACAGCTTTTTAATGAACTCTTTATCGCTAGGAGGCGAATCTGGTGAATAATGTGAACAAGATAGCAATTTATAACCTCATTATTGGAAAGGAAGGACCTCCAGATGGTTCAAAACCGAGGAAGGTGTAGGAGCAGAAATATAGTAAAGAGAAGACATTGTGTTTATGTAGACACGAGACAGCAATACAACACTGTGAAGGAAACCTATTAATTGAAAGAAGCATTGTACCCAGTCTGGGTACCAGGCCACTCTGAACACTAGGGCAATGGGCAGGCATATTCACTAGAATGATAAGAGATCCAATGGCACAGAGCCTTTCTGTCGTATAACTATAGTGCTGCAAAAATGCACAGTACTTGGATGAAAAACAGTGAAACAAGTTGCCAGAAATGAAATGAGACCAAAGAGCTCCCTATTGTAGACTCAAAAACAGAGGAGCAGCATCAGATTGGCAGACACAAACACACATAAGATTAGGCACGTTCTTTTATTCACCGGTGGATCCACCAATCGACCAACTGCATTTTAATATTAATTGGTGGATTGCAGATTTAAGAAAGTACGCGTTCATTTATTACTGTTGCATCAACCAAAATTGCAAACCACTTCACCGTTATATCGAGGTGGTGGATAAGTTTGGTGGTTTACAAAATGACAGCTTAACCTCAAAAAACTAACGTTTTTTTGAAGCGGTCAAGGAAATGGACGAATTAATAGAAATAAATTTAAAATGTGGTAACAAGGTAAAAGGCTAAAATAACTACAAGACTTTTCAAAGTATCTTCTCTCATTTCGTAAATTTTTGCTAATAACATCAAATAACTTAAAAATAGATTGTCAGTGGTCAGATGATTTAAACAGCAACTGCGTTTTTTATGTGCCACTGATGACTCTAACATGTCGTTGCAGCAGAGACAGACGTCATTCAACCAATGGTGAATAAATGATGTAAAAAACGTGCCTTTTTGCCAAGAAAATGAGGAAACCTTATACTTATACAATGCTGCTGTGAAGGGCTGACTAGACTAAGAGAGGAAAAACCACATTCTATACTTTAGGGTGTTTAATTTTTAGGCAATATTTTGTTGTTTTAGGTCTTACCTGAAAATCTGATAACTCATTGAAAAAATTAATATTTTCACGTTCGGAAAAAAATTAGAGGCTTCCCATATAAATAACAAGGGAAAAATATTTTCGGTTTTCGATTTTTCGTTATTAAAAAAATGTCTTTAGAAAAAATGAATGTACAGCTTTTGTAGGTAATTAAATCAGCTACAGAAAAGTTCCTTCGAGCAAACACTCTGCAATCAAAAGTTTTTGAGTTGTAGAGATGGAAAGGTGAATGTTGATCATAATTGATACTCAATTTTTTTTGACACTGGAAATTTTCAATCTTAAATGTACAGTAGATGCTTTGAAGTTATAAAATTTTTTTTATAGATTATATTTTGTATTTAGTGAATAAATATAAACTTCAATTTATATATTACTGAAATTAAATTTCTTTTCTTTCATTTCTGCTTATAATTATTCAGAAATTTATTTCTTTGCAATAAGTATTGTTCCTGTACCTCATTGATATTATGATTTAATAGCAACTATGAATCAAAATTTATCTTTATGTACTAAATAGAAAATGTCGTTTTTAAAATTAACAATTTAATAACGTTTATTGTAAATAATATTCAATGTAAGATCAAAAAATTCCAATTTAAAGGAAGTTTTGTATCAATTATTATTAATAATCACCTTTCCAGCTATACAAATCAAAAACTGTTGATTAGAGACTGTTTGCTATATGCTATATGTTTGCAGCAAATTTAATTTTTCAAATGTACCAATTATGATCTCTCCCATATCAAATAAAAAGAAGTGATAAATTTGTTTATCTAGAATATATACGATGCTTAACATTAGTCCCAAACCAAATATTTACATTATCGGTTCAACAAAAAATATTTCTGTTACAATTTACCTCACTTTCAAAAAGTCTTCTGTCAAATGTATACTGTCGTTGGTTTTCTATCCTCATAGCAACTTCTTCTCCGCCTTCCTCCTTTGACCAGATGCAGTGATAGAATGCAAAAAGTTGTTCGATCTGTCTTGGGGCTTCTGCAGCTTTGACAATCTGATCGCACCACAACTGACACTTCTCATTGTTTTCGAAAGTGCATCTAAAAGTAAAATTAAATTAGAATTAAGAATCATTTGAATTCAAGGAATTATATAGTTTTGTATGAGTAAATTTTTTGGCATTGACATTCATTTTGGAACCACCATCGTGAAGTGGTGGTTTTGCTGTAACCTAATAGGAATTGAATTGTATAAAGGACTTATATCGCCTGCCAATATGTATTGTACTATATCACTAGTCAGTTGAAGATAGATGCAGTGTTTGGTAAAAACAAATCATATTATATTGAATAGATGAGGCTTTTACTTGATGTAGATCCATAGTAAATTATGAAATCAAACACTTTTATTAAATCTACATTATATTTAAACTTAACTTTAAATATAATGTAGATTTAACAAAATAAAAGTGTTTGATTTCATAATTTTCATATTATATTATTGCTGCATTTTAGTTTGTGAGAAATTTAAAGCACTATAATGAAAAGTTATACATAACCGATTTGCAGTTCGTAGTTTTTCACACAAAATTATCCCATATCGCTAATAAAATTGAAGAAAAAAGTGAAATATCTATATAAACTCAATTTGTGCTAAATATAATGTTGACACTTTTTTTATTTCTAGCTTAACTTACAGAAACTCTCCCTCTTATCGCATGCTTCCAATGATATAGGAAAGCTTTTGTTAATTGTTATTTATTGTTAGAAGTTCTGTTGGTAGGAGAGCTCGTGAAACATTAATTTAAATCCAAAATGAAGGTATACAGTTTAAAATTTACTAAGAAATGATTGTTGCCGCCGTTTTCAGTATATTTCAAGGATACAAAAACTGAAAATATAACAACTTTTTTAATATTGCACTAGTAGTGATTTGTAGGAATATAAACTTTACAAGGCATTAAGTTTCTTCTATACTTTCTGTGTCACCATTCAAGCTGAATAGAGCATACTGAAAGAACATACAGTGTGGAAACCACTTATGGAATAAAATTCTTTGTCATTATTTTAGAAAATTATAAAAAATGCCGAGACACGTCAACTTTTGAATTGAGTTGTGCGTTATGTAAACATAAATTTAAATGTACAGGGTGATTCACGCAAGTATGCCATAGTCGGTGTTGTTTTTTCTTTAATGAAACACCCTGTATATTTGCATATTTTTGAACGTATATAGCCTTGCCCCCCTTTTTGAATTAGCAGAAGCTGCTACTTTTACCGACATTTCTTTTGTTGAAACTTCGTCCATGGAAAGTAACTTTTCTTTATAAATTAAGAACAGATTACGGGTGAAAAGCTGCTTCTAGGTATCATTTTTGTTAGCTGATCTATAAAAGTCTGAATCTTCTATCCCAACAACAACCGCTAACACATTTCGAGGGTCTGTACGACCACGGTCGACATCAGGGACTTGAATTCTTACGGTATCACCAATTTGGGCAGGAGGAAACTTTTTTTTGAGGTTCGCAACATTTTTGTTGCTTGAAGTAGAAGATTCTCTTTTGCAGCTACTCCTTTTAAACAAATTAGCTCGTGTTGTTCAGTCAGTGCTTGAGATGAAGATGTGTTAGGTGGCGGATCAGTCAGTGCTTGAGATGAAGATGTGCTAAGTGGCGGATCAGCCACTGCTTTAGATGGAGACGTGTCAGGGGTTGCGGGTCAGTCAGTGCTTGAGATGAAGACGTGCCAGGTTGCGGATCGGCTCCAATGATATTTTCATTATCCATGTCTGTTTCAAAATAAGCTTCTAGCTGTTCTTCGGTCTCAATGTTTGAAATTTGCCCGCGAGGGAGTGATGACGATGTTATACCCCTTTTTGGTTTAACGCCAAACAGGGCTTCACAAGGACTCTGGCGTATCCTTCGTGATAAGTTGTGTTTTTACGAATTGGACAAACGGCAAACATTCTGACCACTTGTTTGAATCATTGTCTTGCATCTAAGCAGTTAACATATTTTGTATGTCCTGATTGGCTCTTTCAACTGAGCCTTGAGTTTGACTGTGACGAGGCTTTCCGTACACTATTTCAACATCTTTCCACATAGCGCATAGTTCAGATATGACTCGATTGTGTGATTGCAAGTCTATCAAGTCGACTTGACATCTAGAGTTCAATTCGGAACTGAGCATTGGTTTCACAAAAATACCTTCTTTAAGAACTAAAAACTAAAAAAACAAAGGTAACGTCTAAACTACAATCAAACAAAGGAAATCTTATGTCAAAGATAATTGAGGTTATAAAACAATGTACAAAGAAGTGATTCAGTTATCGCCGCTACGGCGCTACGGTCTTAATTTGAATCCACCAATAACGCGTAATTATAATAAAAATTCTATAAAAGTTCAACGAACCCAGTTTAAAAACCAATTTCTATTTATTCGAATTCAATCTCCTTCAAACGTGTTTAAAATATATAAACGATTCAAAAGAAATATGGAGTGCACTGTATGCAGTTTTTTTCAGTTTACAGACAACTGAACTACAAGTAATATTTATGTATGAGTTGAGGTCGATTGGTAACATTTATATGATAATTTTTTAAGGCTTTTCTATATCGAATCCATTATAATAATAATTCTGGTGAGGTTGTCGAAAGTTTGTTGAAGAAACTTTGGATACCATCCAAGTATTGATATTACGATCGATGAATTTTAAAGAAGTTATTTTTGGCATAAAAAGAACCATCTCCTACCGCAAATTATTACTAATATATAAGGCGAACCGGATTTAAATGACGTATAAAGAAATCTCGTAAACCGCAATAGATACAATATCGATTAAATGGAGGAAAAATTTGGCATATTGATGGGTACCTATATACAGTGCTATTCAAAAGTCCCCTCCCCCCCTCGTATCTTTTGAGCGGCTACACTTACATTAATAAAATTTGGAGGGTGAAAATAAAATGACGAATAATTTTAAATGGGACCTTATGGCAAGTGATATCTCGTTTGAAAGGCATTGACATTGGCTACATAGCCATATTAATTTTGTTTGGGTTAAAACTAATTTTGACGGATAAATTGAATAAATACCAAAATTATTATTTCACATTTAAATATTGAAGATTTTTCAGTCTGCCTCTGGTTAGTTGTCAAAAAAATTGACGAAGAAGAGTTTCCATAGGCAAAATGGTACGAACTCAAGCCGACAAAGTAGCAGCTATCTTAATAATTTTGGTGAATCTAGAAAGAAGGAGCTTCTTCACAAGTTTGAAGCAGCAGGTAGTGTTCAAGATACCAAACGATCTTCCCGGCAAATGTGTACTCTTGCCTTCACGTTTTGGTAAATGTATACTCTTACCTTTATATTTTAAGAAAAGTTAGAATACAAATAAATTAAAAATGTTGTTGCAGCAAATATAACAACCAAGAAACTGTAGTATGTGCATTTTTGGACATAGAAGGAGCTTTTGACAATACTTCACATGAGGCAGTTAAAAGAGCATTAAACAGAAGAGGTGTAGACAGCACAACATCCAAATGGATGTCGGAACTGCTCACCACAAGAGTAGCAGAGACGAGGACGAGCAAAGACATTGTCTCCATCTGCATTACCAGAAGATGCCCACAGGGAGGAGTAGCATCCCCATTAATGTGGAGTCTGACGGTTGACGAACTCCTGTGTGGTTTGACGGATCTCGGAGTATCCTGCCAAGGATATGCCGACGATATTGTCATAACAGCCAGGGGGAAATTCGAAAACACCCTTTGTGATATTGTACAAAAGAGTCTGAACTATACAAATAGCTGGTGTAGGCAAGTGGGACTTAGCATCAACCCCACTAAAACCAAACTGATAGCCTTCACTAAGAAAAGAAAACTCAACCTCAAAACCATAAAACGATGGGAACGAGATTGAATGGAGACAAGAAATCAAGTATCTAGGTTTAACTCTAGACAGTAAACTCCTGTGGAACAAACATGAGAAGGAGATTACATACAAGGCAAAAATGGCTCTGTGCAGAAATCTGGCAGGAAGAAACTGGGGTTGTGACCCAAAAATCCTAAGCTGGATTAACACTGCCATAGTGAGACCAATAATCACTTATGGAGTAATTGCCTGGAGTAGTAGAACACGAGAGAAAACCTCTCCAAACTAGCCTGTATATGCACTGCAGGAGCAATGAAAACATGCCCAATGGCAACCATGGAAGTTATTTTCAACCTCACCCCACTACATATGGTGGAGGAAAGCGTTGCAAAAAGAACAAGATACAGACTAAGTAGAGAGGGAATCATTAAAAAAAACACCTCCTCACTTCTTAGAAATCAGACAACCTGGGACATGCCACAAGACGATGAAAAAGTATAACTTTTGAAAGAAATTCGTCACGGAATTAAGCAATAAGAAGAAATGGGATCCAAATACCATTACTAGACTAGGAAAGAATGTCATCCAATGGTACACAGACGGATCAAAAGCAATAGAAGGAACTGGGATAGGAGAGTTCAGACCAGGAACCAAACACTCTGAAAGCATGGGAAAAACCCCAAGTATCTTTCAAGCAGAAATCCACACCATAAGAAAGTGCGCCCAGTTCAATATTGATGAAGGATACAGAAGACAAAGGATTATCATAATGTCGTATAGTCAAGCAGCCATTAAAGCACTGAGCTCTTGTGTAATCAGTTCCAAAATGGTGTGGGAATACCTGGACAAACTGAATGAACTAGGCGAGAACAATATAGTCACCTTACTATGGATTCCAGGACAAACTGGAATAGAAGGAAATGAAATAGCAGATGAACTAGCAAAGAGGGGGACTGAACCATTTTGCGGAATCAGCCCGAATGTAATATTGGAAGAAATAAGTAAAGAGAAAAAGAGAAGATCTGACCATTGGAAAGATCTAGTAGGGTTTATACAATCAAAGACTCTTCTGGGTGACTACAACCTGCTGAGATCAAAAGAATGCATAAGTCAAAGTAAAACTGCGCTAAGAGTTTTAACAGGGATCCTAACGGGACATTGTCGCCTGAATGGGCACCTGAAAAAGCTCAAAATAGTGGAGGAAGAAGAATGCAGATTTTGTGGAATGGAAGAAGAAACCTCCATCCACATACTTTCCAACTGCACAGCACTTCAGAATCCTAGAGCTCAGCACCTATTTACCTAATTTGAAGCCTGCAGACATCCTAAAATTCCTCCGGGAAATAGGACTAAAGGAACTACTAGTTTCTGAGACTCTCCTCAGAAACTGAGTAGAAGTAAGGGGGCACAATAGATATTTCAGGTCTCAGTGAATGTCACCCCAAAATACATACATACAAATATATTTCTTTCTCTTATTGTTTTTCAAGTTTGATTTCCAACAAGAAAAGGTGATCGCACTGCTTTAGTGATGAATGCATTGTAATGCACACTAGGTTATTCAAAAAGGGAAAAGTAAAATAATTATTGGATTAGCTGTTCCCTTCTTGAATCACTTGATATGTGTGTTACAAAATATTGGAAATTTTTAAAAAATGGGAAGGGTGAATGCATTCAATACGCGCATATAAAGTTAATCAAGAAGGGGAAGGGTAATTTAAATGAATATATTCCCTTCCCCTTCTTGAATAACTTTATGTTCATTACAAAGTATTGGATATCTTGAGGGGAAGGATGAATCCAATGATTATATTCCCTTCCCCTTCTTGAATATATTAAATTCGCTGTGGTTTAATAAAAGACACTCTGCATAATAGCTTTATTTTTTACTTACATGTAAGTCCTAGCATCTTTACATCCAATATGTAAATTGAACAATTCTTTAACTTCAACGACTTCAATGAGAGATACCGGTATATGAAATGGTTTATTTCTAGATTGTAAATAAAGACGGTAAGCAGTAACTACGACAACACCGTCCACAGAATGTCCGAAATGAAGAATAGTTTCGCCAGCTAGTAGAGTAAATGGTATATCTTTTATGTCAGACGGTTGCAGTGGATACATATGTATCGACTGGACGTGACATATTGAGTTCGGTTGATCTGTGGTGTCCATTCTGTAAAAAAAGAGCATTATTAAAATAAAAATAGTGAAGAAAAAATGCATTTGTAATAATTTTGAACAAAATAATGATTAGATATACAGAATCCACCATGATAAATGGGAGAAAGTCGGATGTATACCGGATGGCCAGATAAGAATACAAAATACTGTATCTCGGAAACTATTCATCGTAGAGACTTACGGAAAGAAATTATATACCCAACTAAAATGACCAAAAGAAAATCCTAGAAATTATATTCAGGTTTCCAAGATGACCGACAGGGGGCGTAGCCTCCATCTAAAACTTTCAAAGTGATTTTTCACAAATACACCTAGCAAATTTACCAAAAAAATTAATGCTTCACAAAACTAAACTTCATTTGAGTATTTTTTATTTGATACGTTTTGGGGTGTCTTTTAAAATGAAGTGGTGGATGGTGATTGATTGTTTCTTTAAATAACAGATACAGTCAAGCTACCTTTAAAGTACTTCAGAGCTATAGGGTGACATCTCGGCTAGTATGGGAATGCGGCGAAGAACTTAGAAGACTGGCGACTCGGAACAGTGTAACACTGGAGTGGGTCCCAGGTCACAAAGGAATCGCAGGCAATGAAAAAGCTGACGAACTCGCAAGAGCAGGATCGTCAACTCTGATAAAGATGCAAAAAGGATACCGAAACAGCACTGCATATACTATGCAACTGTGAGTCGCTGGACCACAGAAGGCAGAAACTGTATGGTAGACCCCAAATGACTCCAGAAGACTTCTACAACCAACCAGCAAAGAACCTGTATGAGCTAATACAGGGAACGGATTGGCTGAATAAGCTGCAGTCAGAACACTAGGAGTATCCACAATAAGCCCAGGAGGCTGAGGTGGTGCCGGCGAAGGGACGGCTCCAGGGAAAAAAAATATCAGAACGGGTTTTAACAAACTTGGTCTCATTAGAAAATGCATTCGTAATAACGTAATAACAGAAAACTGCAGAGTTCTCTGATAAATAGTCTGAATAGGCTAATGAAAGCCATATCTCGATATTCTATTCCTAGCGAGAATTCTATATACGAGAAAGAAACTTGTTATTATACCGATATTTATTCTTGTTTATTTCACCTTTTGCAAAGAATCAATAAAATTTCATGATTTTTTTAATTTTTAGTTAGTTTTAGATGCGTTCAATATTGAAAAAGATACTATCGCTAAGAATATGGGCCACACAGTATTACGGCTTCCTCCATATTATTGCATATTTAACCCTATAGAACATTTTGTGGCTTCATCTAAAATCCAGAGATCTGAAAACGTTTAACCCCACATTAAACTCAAGTGATATACAGGTAATTAAAAATATTCCTATTAATACCTGGAAAAATTTAAATCAGCACAATATTAAGACAACAGCTTATTTTTGAAATTAAGCTATATCGGAGCTGGTAATTTGGTCCCCAAATACGATCTCACAGATATTTAGGAGGTAATTTGGTTCCCGTGGCCGGCAGGTATAATATTCCGTACAAGTAATCTGGTTCCTATAGAATAAACATATACCTACATACAGGGTGGGGCAATCTTCTGACATCGGAGGATTACATTGTTGTGGTGAGAGATAGAACTTCATAGTTTTGTGTGAGCTAATACAGTTACTTAGGGCACATTTTGAAAATACTTTCGATTCTACAGGGTGTTCCAAAGCCACGTAGCAACACAAACTTACATTTTTTTAAATGGAACGTACTATATTTTATTTAAGAGTCGAAAAGATCTCACCGAGAGCGTTACAAAAATATAGCACTCTAATATATTATAAGGGTGTTTTACAAAGATATGGCCAATTATTAGCAAAAAAGACCTCCTCTTTAACACTCTGCAGAACAGTAAATTAAAATAAATCAACAAGTCTTTGTGTTCAAATGTCATACACACATCATTAGCTGTGCTCAGTATTAATTACTTTTTTCATCGGTGGCTCTTTTAATACAGGGTGAAACAAAACGCAAATCAAGCAATATCTCAAAATTTTTAAATGAATCACCCTATAAGTCTTTTTACATTTTGTTAGTACAATTAATAAACTTTCAAACGATGTAGTAAACTTAGAGCATTAGTTAATGCAAAATCGTAGATATTTTATGATAATGGTCAAAGCAAGTATTTTACATACACAAATTAAATGGTATTAAATTTTTACATGCAACCTCTTGTAAATTTTAACATCCAAAATTACGATTAGAATTCATGCCTTAGAAATGTTAAAATTCACAAGATATTGCATGTAAAAATTTAATACCATTCAATTTGTGTATGTAAAATAATTGTTTTTGACTATTATCATAAAATATCTACGATTTTCCATTAACTAATGCCCCAAGTTTACTACATCGTTTGAAAGTTTATTAATTGTACTAACAAATTGTAAAAAGACTTATAGGGTGATTCATTTAAAAATTTTGAGATATTGCTAAATTTGCGTTTTGTTTCACCCTGTATTAAAGAAGCCACCGATGAAAAAAGTAATTAAAACTGAGCACAGCCAATGATGTGTGTATAACATTTGAACACAAATACCTGTTGATTTATTTTAATTTACTCTTCTGCAGAGTGTTAAAGAGCAGGTCTTTTTTGCTAATAATTGGCCATATCTTTGTAAAACACCCTTATAATATATTAGAGTGATATATTTTTGTAACGCTCTCGGTGAGATCTTTTCGATTCTTAAACAAAATATAGTACGTTCCATTTAAAAAAATGTAAGTTTGTGCTGCTACGTGGTTTTGGAACACCCTGTAGAATCGAAAGTATTTTCAAAATGTGCCCTAAGTAACTGTATTAGCTCACACAAAACTATGAAGTTCTATCTCTCACCACAACAATGTAATCCTCCGATGTCAGAAGATTGCCCCACCCTGTATATAGTTTCTCTAAGTTGTGTAAGTACGCTAAGTACTTAAGGGGTACTTTGACAAGTATAACGCAAAGACTAGTTTCTAAATAATAGAGAGAAATAAAACAAAATTTTTATTTAGTTTTTATTCACTAATATTTAATGTTATTAAACGATGCAAATGTCAAAATTTGATACATTTGAATGATACACATGCTAGAAAATAAAGTCTGTCTATCTCACCGCTTTGGTATCTCTCAATGATATTTTCAATAAATTTCTGGCGATTTCTAACACTAACGTCCCTAACTTTAGGTTTTAAATGTAAACTTTGGAATTTAACGTAAGTTTCAATTTGAAATTCATACAATTTTTCAAGAAATGTTATTAAATTAGGATGTGCTTTGTAGAAAGACATTGAAAGTTCGATGAAAAGCTTCGCACGCATTTGTTGTCCGAGTAAGATCTGCTGAATTTTTGGCCCACATTGTCGGCGGAAAATGAGATTGGTCATCAATATAGTTTTCGATCAAATAATCTGAATACTTTTCCAGTCTGTTTTCATATAATTCGAAGGCAATGCAATCACCGACTTCATCAGGATCCAAATAAGTTAGACCAAAAGTTGAACGTAACCAACGGCCTATATCATGTTCGCGTCATTGTATTCTGAAAGTAGGCCAATTGATTTAAATTTTCGAAACCATGCCTGGGCAAGATGGAACCGACAACCAATTATTTCGGCGGAAGGCCACACTTCCCGAACCGCTTTATGAATACCCATCTCAAAATCACACACAACTTGATTGATTTCTAAAACAATATTGATTTCGGAACACTTATCCAGAATCATTAGAAATAGTTTTTTGTACGTCTCGGATGTCTTGTTTGGTAAAGACAAACCAACAATGGTATGTAATGTCCGCTTAAAACACCATGAATAGTGAACATTTGACAAACAAATTTCTTTTTATAGAAATGTAATTAATTAGATCAAGTTGTAATTTTAGAAGAAAAGCATTTTTTGATCTTTCGTTAATAATTGTTTGAATCGTAGCCAAATAAAACGAAAGGAGCAATTTTGGGAGCAACAATAATATAAAAAATTTGAATTTATGTCTGCATTTGTGTCCGTCTAAATTATCAGTGTTGCATTTACGTAAAAATAAAAATTTGGATGCGTTTCAGGGGAAGTGGAATGTATAGGTCAAAATTTTGAATTATCAGAGAGAGAGGCGGACAAAGCGACATAGTTTAAAAATAGATGAAACAGAAACAAAAATTCACTACCAAATATAAAAAAAATATATCAGACTACACCATACTAATAATACGTTGAAATAACAGTATGCGACAAGGATTAAAAAGCCGAAAAAATAAAAAAGCCATAAATAATTTCGAATCTTACACTAACTAACGTTAGTTAGTGTACGGTGTCTTGACCTACTCACAAGCGAACTATTGATTTTTATTGGTGCAATGTAGCTTCCGATTGGCCTAACCAAAAATTTATCGCGAAAAAAAATATGAATATTTAATCACAATTTTTTTTCAATCTTTGGTAAAAATTGAGGTTGTAAATAATAAATTAATTTTTACATATTTTTATTGAAAAAAAGTATGCAAAAAATTATATCTTAAAATTATATATTAATAATCTTTTATACCTTTTCACTATATAGACATTTTGTTCGTTGAATATTATTCTTCATATTACAGGAGTATCAAATTTTATTTTGTAAAAATAAAGAAAGTTCCTACCCGAATCTATAAAAATTGCTATTTTCGCTTATAATACAAAGAATCATTGAATCCAAAAATGTATGTAAATTAGTTAATTTTGTAATTATATATTCTTGATCTTAGAAGTTTCCCCAACATTTCTACGCAAACCCCATTGAAATTACTTTAGTTGTATTAAAGTTACAGTACTTAATATGTATATTTTCTTGTAAATTCAAGATTCCTGAAATTTAGAAGATAATGAAAAGTGTCGTATTTTGTAATTAGGAAAAATTTATTATCCGTGAATTTTATTTATGCTACAGACCTCCTAAATAACAGTTTTTATCCTTCGAAAAATTGTTCCAATAACACCTTATTATATAATACATTTTTTATTAAGATACTTGGTTTTTGTGTAGAACATCATTTTAATATACACTGTGAACCGAAATAAAGGAGTACATTTTTTAATAGAAAATATTTTTTTTGTTTTTTGGGCGATTTAATTTCTTTTTGCAGGGCTAATAACCTAGCATGTCCTCAAAATGACTGTAAATTTGAAAGCAAAAATAATGTACAGGGTCGGACCATATAACAGTGCATTTGAGCTCGTTGCAAATGAAAACTGTCTTAGCTAAAATTGTACTGATATGCTTTTTCGGTAGATAAACTATACAGAATACTTCAGTGAAAAGGAAATTTTCCGAAATTAACGGATTCGCGAAATACCATTTTTTTATTAAATAACATTTTAACAAATAACACATTTATGAAAACAGTTTAGTAACTTTAAAACTTAGAGTTTGATTTTACTATGACACGTTAGTGACTGTCTGTCATTTTGTGAATATAATTAAAATAATATAATATAATTATGTTTTTTTATGCAAGCGTAGATAAAGTATAGTAAGCACCTAGTGTCAAAAACATCTTTAGTCACTCGTTTCATAAGGCACTCGTGACTAAAGTAACGTTTTTGGCACTTGGTTATACTATTACCTACGTCAATTATGTTGAACCGTTAAAAATTGGTATTGACATAAATAATTGTCAAAATTGTACATTTAATTTTAACCTTGCTAATGATTCTGTTACTACTATATGCCTTTTATCAGTATTTCTAATGTAAGTAATTCTAACTATTAATTCTGGTGTGATGTAATCTGTAATAATACTATGTTAAAAGCCATAATATATATATTATCTCTAATATCATGTAATCGCAGAAAAAACCTTGTATGTAATTCGAGTAGCTTTTAATACACAAATACCTAATACAGTGTGGAAATACCAAATCGAATTATTCAATGATCTCCGTTATTTCAGATACACAGTGTTTTAAGTATTATTATTATTATTTTTCATTATTTTATTTAATAATCGGTGGTAGGAAGAATATTGTACGTAACGGTACCCGAAAGTTATTTTACCTACTACCAATATGTAATATCAAACATTACGATACTGATATGACTAGTGCGGTAAAGTAGTCGTTTAGTCGTTTGTTGTATAAACTTTTGTGCTGTCAGTAAATTTGACAGAAGTGTCAGACATATGGTGAAAAATAATTGTTACTTTAAAAAAGACAAATTACCCAATTTTATAATTAGTAACTTGAAAAATTGTCCTCATTTTACTGTAAATATGAATTTAAATAATTAGAATTCGTTGTGTATATACCTATTTGTTTATAGAGAATTCATTTTAATGTTTTTTAACTCCTTCAGAGCACATTTTTCATTTTTTCTTCATGTGGTCGTAGATAAAGTTTCGTATGACACTTGTGCGCGAAAAAGGCACTCGTTACGCTCGTGCCTTGCATTTTCGCAACCTGTGCGCAAAAGTATAACTTCACGCACTTGTATCATACATAACTATATCTTATCTATTGTGGGATTTAGCGGGTACTACCGTTCCCTTTAATAAGGTAAATAAAATAATATAATATTAAATTTGAAGTGAAGATAAAAAACTAGAATACAAGTACTCAAACAAATATTTTAAACAAAAAATTGATCAATTTACTTACTTCTAAAATGGTAATTGAAAATGTAAATAAAATATATTCACAAACTTCTTCGATGTTTTAGCACATCTGGAAAACAGGTGGATTTTGGAATACCATTTAACTGAAGTACATTTTGAGCCCACGAGTAATAATTGGGGATTTGATTTCGCTTGATGACTGACTGACTGTCGATAGTTCAACTGGACGTACCTATTAATGATGTTCTTTGTTTACAAACTTTTTTCTTTACTTATTCACAGTTAAAATTATCCATATTAAAAAAGGAACATTTAAAAATATCGATAGAAACTAGTACTTGTACCGAATGTCCTGA
Organism: Galerucella calmariensis; assembly: GCA_910591675.1. NCBI lineage: Eukaryota > Metazoa > Arthropoda > Insecta > Coleoptera > Chrysomelidae > Galerucella > Galerucella calmariensis. Next base: position 119,265 of record CAJUYG010000806.1, read on the forward strand.
GAATATGTGCTATCAATTGAAATAAACTCGGAAATAAATCCCGAGAAAGTGGAGGAACTTCAAATATTTTCTCTTGTTTTAGAGATACTTGAATTAAAAAAAAATTTTTGGTGTCCATTTTTTCGTAAAGCCATTTAAAAATATATCAAAAAACAGTTGCGTTGCTATACTTCATTCTCTTCAACATCCTGTGATCTACATATCCACCTGACGTTTCGGATTCCAAGATTCACCATCAAACAAATTTTTCTAAATATGGAGCTGGATTTATTCCACCTTACTTACTTTATTGTGGTTACGATAGAAATATTCAACTGCTTTCCAATATACATTGTGTCCTCCTAAGTTAGCACCATATGGGAAACTTTTTTATTACCAAATTTAGGAAAAAACTTATTCTCCATAAGATATTCTGCATCGGATATCAATTTTTGTTCAGTATTATACGAAGTTTGTCAAAAAATATCAATTTTACTCAAGAGTAAAGTACCTTTAAATTTGACAATATCGAAAAATGTTATTAAAAAAATTGATCATAACTAGAAACTCCGTTCAAATAATGCAATTGCATGGTTAATTTGTTTCTATTTTCTTAATAACGCTACCATATTTGCGTGAAATTCTAACGCGGTCTGACAGTTAATTTCGAACATTTGTAGCTATCAAACATTCATTAGTTTTTCAGCGCATCCTAGATTACACGTAACTACATATTATACAGTAAAATTTGCATTGTTATTGTATCTAGAAATACATTTTTGGAACTTTAGTTCTTTACGTCAGGTTATGTTTGAGCGACCGGGGGTCACGACGCAAAAGATCTGACCGTTACGTTATGTTACGTTGCTTCGTTATGTGCCTTGCTTGCGTGCGTGTGCTCTCTCCTCTCTCGTTTACGAAGCAGCGATTCATATGGTTCGGCCGGGATTCGAACCCGTGCCGCCCGCGTGGAAGGCGAGCATTCTACCACTGAACCACCGATGCTATATTAAAATTCTATGCAAAGCTGGTATTCGAAGTGCTGGTTGATTGATCTTTTTTGTTTATTTACAGCATCGGTTGTCAGGACGGTAGGTCCTGTTTACTGGTTTCTAACTTTAACACGTCGGTAAGTGATTTACTTACCGTTCAGACGTCGAAAAATAATAAATAGCATCATAAAAACAATTTCACCAAAATGCAAAATATATTTTAAACTGATTTAGAAGTATAAATGTCACTTTTGACATTTCGTTCATTTCGAAGAAATTTAAGATATTTTATTCGGAATTTATTTCAATACGATCGCGCAAAAAATGGTATAAGCATCTCGAACGTTAAGGGTAATTACAACGTTTGCATGTAGATTCCTCTCGTAAAATTGGCTCGTAAAATTGGATAAAATGATATGAGGATTAAGGGGTCTAGCACATTTACTTTTCGAAATACAGGGTGTTGAAATTTTGAAAACTTGAATGTTCTAATTCGATAACTTTAAAATGGATGGATAAATTGATTTGACATTTGGAAGGTTGTTTTTAAATGTAAAAGGGCATATTTTGATAGAAATAGTAGTTTGTACAACTAGTGTGGATATGGTGGCTATATCGCACGAGGACGAAGTTTGAGCCGTAGGCGGAGTGCTCAATTGTTTTAGTGCGATATGGACAATCCACACGAGTCGAACAGCATCTTTTTTCTACGACCCACTTAAGAAAAATCTAGAAAATAAAAATTTCTATAAACTGTAATATAACTTCAAATTGAAAATTTAACAATTCAATTTTATGTCTCCACTAATTTTTTTGTGGTAAACGTACAGTTCTTGAATGTCCAATTTGTATAATGCTACGGTTTCCCTTTTTAAATATACGATGCTGTTAGGAAGTAGATGTTGCCAGTCGGACTCCCTCATGAAGGGTACTGTACCATTGTCTATAATAATGAATATTCTGCTAAATATTTCAAACGTCTACCTGTTGTCGATTATCAAGCAGAATAATTATTTAAAATTAAAATTAACATTAAAAAAAACTTCTTCACGGGGATTCGAACCCGGGTCTACCGCGTGAGAGTCTGGTTTGCTTACTACTCGACCACCGAGAGATATGCAAATTGATAATATCTGTAACGTCAGATGTATTACATAATTTTTGCTTGAAAGGAACTAAAGTTCCTATCGTGTGTCCCGCGACACGTTCTACCTTTTTTCAATATAAATGGATATAATCGTATATTTGAACGTAGTTTTCAATTTTCCGATATTGTCAAAATTAAACGTACCTTACCCTTGAGTAAAATTCAAATTTTTTGAGAAACCTCATATAATACTCATAAAAATTGATATCTGATAATTGTATTCTAGATTTTAGAACATGCAGAATTTTTAATGAATAATAAGTTTGTTTCCTAAAATTTATAATAAAACAGTTCAAGTGGACACAGTGTATATGACAGCGACCAACTCAATAAAAACCAAAAAATAACAGGGCCGTATTGAAAACAATTATAATTATATTAACAAATACTCCAACTTAACTTAAAATTTAGGTTAACGATTAATATTGGAATCAGAAATTTCAAATGAATATAATATGTAGATGACATGAAGTTAAAAACATAAATGACAATGAATAAATGTCAACTAAATTTTGATACATTTTGAAATGGCTCGACGAACAAATAAAAACAATAGTCCGAGAAAACACTTGTTTTCAATTATTTCAAAAAAATTTGACATATGATCGAGTTTAATTATTGTTCCTTCCAATGTGCGACTTTGCCGCAATTCAACTCTTTCTCCTACCATTTTCGGATCTCATTGATACGCTTCGATTTTGGTTCATATGTACTGTGTAGCCCACTGTATCTCAGAAACTATTTATAGTAAATCTTAGAGAAAGAATATGCCACTAGAATCGTATTCTTAGCTTCCTACCTAGTTACTGAGATGGCAGTTGGCCACCATAAGTTAATATTACGGCAGGGGAACAGCTGGAGCAACAATGTCAATTATTAAGTAACAAACTATTAACAGGGTCCGGAACGTGCCCTCCAAAATGGTTGCCGCAACTCAATATATATAATACACACAGACATTTGACTCAAGGAGCCCATACAAACTAGCAGCATATTACACTATATTAAAAAATAGTTTAAAGATATTTCATTTTAAACAAAGATTAAATAACAGTAGAAGGCTGATATTAAAGGCAAAAAGATATCATTGACTAGAAATTTGACAGCCCTAAAAGATATGAGTAAATACCTGAAGCCAGTTGGAAAAAAAATTGAGGGATATCTCCAGGTACAGAATGTACAGTTTACTTCAGAGTTCTTGATGTCTCATCATAGCAATACCATGCATTAAGCTGACTCAACTGCTTGTTAAATCACTTAACAGACAGTTGTCTGTGTGTGGGATTAAAGAGGAGAGTGAAGCTTACCCCAATATGGGGGAAAAGAAGTGTATATGTATGATTTGTCGGATATGAGTATCTATACAGAGACATGAGGAATAATAGATTCAAAAGAGTGTCTTAATAACCAATAAGAGTTGCATTATTTCTATACCTATACATTGAGCAATACATACATTTTATCATAGGCACCTATCTCAGAGAATTGTCAAACTTAATTACTATAAGATCTGTTGGATAGGTATATAATATAGTCATAATATTGGATATTGCATTGCTAATCAACATAACATTGTATCTTAACCAAAAATCTATCTCAAGTACAGCTCCTGCATAATATAAATCACCTTTTAAAAATCCACATTGAAAGTTTACGTATATATCGAGGTATTGAATGGTTAACATAAGTTTTGGTCCATGGATAGTGTCTGACACTTATGATACTACTCTAGAATATTATTCTACAAAACATATATGAAAATCAGACATTTAAATTTAAGTAAAGTAACTCTTATTTTTAGTTATCTTTCTCACCTGATACCTGCCCAGGTGCCCTTAGGATAGCTCCACCAGCACACAGGTATTCAAAGCACACAAAATACTACTGAGAACCTAACATTTCATCTATTTGAAAATAAGTTAGGTCTTATTGCTCTGGGATATTACTCTATTAGGTATATTTAGCAGTATTAATAATATTAATTTAATATACTTGGGAAATACAAGGTACAACCAAAAAAACCATCCAATTTGAATAATCCATAAAAATTACACAATAATTTCATTAGAATTTAATGGTGTTAAAAGGTACCATAGTGTTGGGGAATATTTATACATGCATCAAATTTATGCACTACATTATTTTACTGTTACTTATATTCTAAAAAAAAGTAAGGTTATTTTAAATTAGATATTTGTTATAGCACAAATTTAAATCTATTGTATTTATTTTTTCATAGGTACAATTATATTTATAATTTTAAGATAATTGAGATTAAAAGTATTTTGATGTTTATTTTAAATTTGGTGTATAGATACTTCTATAATTTTGCAAAAAAAAACATTTTGATTGTAAACGTTGAGTGATAAATATCACTCAACGTTGTAAATTTGGTTGTAAATAACAAAATGTTACTATAAGAATTCAATGAAATGTTCATGAACTAAAACAATTTGTAACTAGAGCAGTTTATTCCTTTTTAAGTTTGTTTCAACAGTATACTTGCTAATATAGGTCAGAAAAAGTTGGAAGCAATTTTTATTTATATATATTTCTGTATTCTGCTCTATTATGTTATAGATATAAGATTAAAATCTACAATGTATAAGATAGAGAAAAGGGTTGAAGGTATGCACCAACTTTTTAAGTAGGTAATTATGTTTGTATAAACATGTTGTTTGTAATGTTTAATGAGGCAATAGTAGTTATCAATAGTAATTATTTAAGCTACTTACTATATAAAGGTACCAAATAGATGAAAGCCTTTCAACATAGGTTATTGGTATGAAACTCATACACTCCAGTTCCTAGTTCTACAATATTTGTGTTTATATTACCAAATAATTTTTTGAATCTAAAGTTACAAGTTTGTTAATCACCTTGATAAAGGTGCTGGAGTATAAAAAGAGTACATTTGAGCAATAAACCGCAAGAATTTCTATAGTTTCACTTTTATCGGTAACCCCACTTCAGTACCGTCTAGACACTAGCCATTAGAAACTTGGGCGTCTCCAAAATCTGCCCTTGTGACCATGAGCAAAATGGTACACATTTTATCAAGAACATTACTCAATTTATCAACCTTTGACTATAATAAAAATCAATCGGACCTATATTTTAGTATGTCTTTGACATTGAAAAGCAATTTGCTTCTAAAATGACAAGTTGAACAGAAAAAATTGTGGATGTATGGAATGCAAACGTCCTTAGAAAAACTGTGTCAAATACAATCTGTTGAAACTAATAGCTGAGTATGTAATTACTTACTTTGTTTTCACAATAACGATGTTTAATCACACACTTAAATCAGATAAATACACCATTTTTATCACAAAAGATAGTAAAAATAATTAATAAACAATCACGTCTCACGTCACTTGGATAAATGTCAGCTACAATTGACAGCTGTCAATTTAATCAGGGGTGTTCTTCCGTCCTTCAAAAAAAAAAAAAAAGAATTATACCATATGGAATCAGCGGCCGCAACAAAAAGTTTACTTACAAATTGTAATGCTGTAATACTTCAACTATTTACTTATTAATTTTTATTTACTCAACGTCACGTGAGATTATTATCGTTGTTAAAGCACTGGTAGGTTTAAAAATGTTCCTTACTTATGTTCAACAGTTCAAGGTTATAATATAAAGTCTAAAGGTTGGTGTTACACATTTTTATGTTGTATTTCTGTACAAAACTCTTACAGGATCAAACTCCATTTCACTACTCGTCAGTAGATGTCAGTGTATTCGGAATTTTATATACAACTATACGAGGGTCAGCTCAGATGAAAGGATATATGTATGGGATTTGGCGGTTACGGTTAATCAACATTCAACTGAGCAAAAACGCCAGGTAACTAAAGCTTCAAAGAATGGCAGAGATATGGTCGATTACACGACCTGAAGGTACATTCACTCATTCTGGAAAAGGAACCTTAAAGCTTTTGATAAGATACCACTTTCCTGGTTTGACTTTGGATAACAATGGACCGATTGGGAGATCGCCAAGGAAAATTTCACAGTACCGACGGTTGAATGGAATTACTTCTACCTACCCTCATTAAACTGTATGAGCTGGGGGAATTACATAACACCCAGTTTGTTGGCGGATGGCGGATACCCACAGATATATAGTGCTATTAAAAAGTCCCCTCCCCCCTCGTATCTTTTGAACGGCTACACTTACATTAATAAAATTTGGAGGGTGAAAATAAAGTGTTGTAATCTTTCTCTACGAATGGTAACAGGTGACGTAATAGTAATAGATGACGTCACAGCGCTACCTTATGGCAAGTGATATATCGTTTGAAAGGCATTGACATTGGCTACATAGCCATATTAATTTTGTTTGGGTTTATACTAATTTTGACGGATAAATTAAATAAATACCAACATTAGGTATTATTTCGCATTTAAATATTGAAGATTTTTCAGTCCGCCTCTGGTTAGTTGTCAAAAAAATTGTTAGTTTAATAGTACTTATTTGTTGCTTTGCAATGTTTTTCTAAATAGCTTAAACCGACAAAGTAGCAGCTATCTTAATAATTGGTGAATCTAGAAAGAATCTCCATGAAGCGGAACGTTTATTTAATTAGAGATACCCAGATCGCTCTATCTCGAGAGCTTATTTGAGGGAGCTTCTTCACAAGTTTGAAGCAACAGGTAGTGTTCAAGATGCCAAACGATCTGGTCGACCAACAATATGTGTTGATAAAAAAATTGATATAGTTGCTGAAATGGTAGTAAGCCCTACTTCCTCTTCAACTAAAGTTGCGTCTATCTGTTAAGTAAGTAAAAGTACAGTACAGAGAGTGTTTGCTAAAAATAAATTTCATCCATGCAAGTTAAAAATGGTGCACCACCTTTCGGATGACGACCCCGACAGAAGAATCGAATTCTGTGAATGTATGACAAATAAAATTAGTCAAAACCCACATTACACAAAAACAATTTGTTTTAGTGACGAAAGTACTTTTTGCCTCAATGGAAATGTGAATACACAAAATGTAAGGTATTGGAGTGACACAAATCCTCACACCTTTCGTGAACAGCATACCCAATTTCCAGAAAAAATCAATGTTTGGGCAGCTATTTTGGGAAAGCACATAGTTGGTCCTGTTTTCCTAAATTCAAATATAAGCGGTAAAGTGTATCTGGAGATGATACAAAATGCAGTTGAGCCGTTAATTCTTGAAATTCTGGAAGATAATCCAGATGAATTCGGCCATCTGGAAATACCATTTCAACAAGATGGTGCTCCTGCACATTATTATGGTGCAGTAAGAAGTTACCTGGATGAAGAATATCGAGGTAGATGGATCGGCCGGCGAGGTCCTATAGAATGGCCACCTCGGTCACCAGATTTGACACCATTAGATTTTTTTCAAGGGGGGTACTTGAAATCCATGGTTCATACTACGGCACCAGATAGCATTGGCGTTTTGAAAGAAAGAATTATTGAAGAATGCAATGCAATTTCAGCTGACACATTCGAACGAGTACGACAAGAGTTTACTAATAGGATGTATTACTGTCAGGAAGTAGACGGAGCACACTTCGAACACTTGCTATAAGAATCCATTGTTGATATTCGATTAATTAAATTTTAAAAAATAATTTAAATAATTTTGGTATTTATTCAATGCATCCGTCAAAATTAGTTTACACCCAAACAAAATTAATATGGCTATGTAGCCAATGTCAATGCCTTTCAAACGAGATATCACTTGCCATAAGGTGGCACTGTGACGTCATCTATTACTATTATGTCACCTGTTACCATTTTGATGGTTCAACAAGAGGTCAAGTAGAACCGGAATTACAGGCGTTTTTTCGTAACAAGTTTCCCACTCTCCCCCGCCCTTTATTTAAAGAGATAGACTTAAACTTGTCCTATTAAAAATATGCAGAATTTGTTGAGGAATCTGATTATAATATTTAATATGCTTCTTAATTGGGTAAATTTTGAAAAAAATTGCATTTCAAAATTTTAACTGTCAAATACGCCCTCTAGCGGTGGACCTACAACTCTGTAAATAATTTCCAGGTTTTTCTCGAGGTCACTTTTGTTATGAATTTTTTTTTCTCGAAGTTGTACATAAACGGTTCCCGAGATATGGCCGAGAGCCATTCTTATTGGGACACCCGGTAAAAATCAGTACTTTTTCTTTTTCATCAGGTATTGTGCGGCTCTGCACGGTAAACCTGAAAAATTTTATGATTTTATTGCATCTCAATCCTATAGTCTGTACAGAAAGTACGAGGAGTAATAAACCCTAATTAAGTATGCAAAACCTTTACAGGGAGCACCATGAAATTTTTGATAAATTTCTTACTTTAAATTACATTTCTTCCGTAAATTTAAAAACCAGGTAGATCGACCCCGTATTTGTTTCAGTTGTAGCAAAATTTAGGGTTTCTTCATTGTTAAAGGATTAGCAGATAGGCAATAACGCAATGCAGTGGTGTGTATTTTGGGAAAAAATACGTTTT
>CAJUYG010000807.1:2992-31140 GCA_910591675.1 Galerucella calmariensis
TTTTTTTCCAAAAACAAACTTTATCTTTGAGCTTTAAACCAAAATATTCCGATTTTTTCTCAACTTTTCGAGATATTCAACCATTTTTTTTGAATAGAAATTGATCTATCTTGTCGATTCCCTCATACCACATGCCAAATTGACAGTTATTTTATCTTTGCTCTATTTATGCACCAGAATAAAGTATATATTTATGACTATATAATAATATGTTGTTGGAAAAAAGTTTATTCCAATAAAACGTTTGTGGGTACATCCTCAAATTAATGAGAAAATTAAACTACAGTGAATAAATCCCTGTTAATGAAATTCTAGTATGGAAATAGTTGAGAAGATTGATGACCGCGGGAAGAGAAAAATTTAAACCGAAAAAGTAAAGAGTAATAAGTTTTGCAGTTGAGCCACGCCTAGGTAGGTACTTACCTTCCCTATATGTTCAAACAATGAATAACAATAGACCAACAAAAAGCGCATAAATCAAGATGAAAAAGAAATTACACGTTAGAGAAAACAGGATTGGATTGGCAAAGATATAACTTTAATTAAATTTGTGAATTATCGACTTCCACTAAGAGGAAATCACTTTTTTTCTTTCACGTTATCAACGGTACTAAATTTCGAAAAAACATACAAACAAGAAAGTGATGTGTTGGTAACAACATTTTTTCTACGAGTGAATGAAAAAAAAAACAGATAACATTTTACATCAGAATTTCATTATACAGGGTGTTGATAATCACATTTGGCTGAAGGCTTTAACTTTTAGTTCACTGTTTAATCGTAACTGGGAAAAAAATTATACATAATGGAAATAATATGTTAACACATACAGAGTGTCCAATTTTTTTTATTTTATTGTGTAAATTTTCGAAATACTCTCCGAAACAGCAGACGGCTTATCAGCCGCATCCTGTATACTATTCTAATGTATAAAATAAATCAAATAAGGGATTAGCACTTTTTTATTTATTTATGGTTTGTAAACTATTTGTTGAAAATGGATTTCTATTGATTATTATAGCGGAATATATTCATGTGAAGACAAGAAATCATGAATGGGCTTATTACTGTTGTACTATATTAAAAACATTTTATTTAACCACTGTGGTTGTACGGATGAAAAAAAGAAAATTGTATTTTGTACAGTTATAACAATCCTATCTCGCATACAAGTGGAACTCGGTATATTTACACGTTATTTGTAACTTGGAGTAGCATTATGAAAGTTTTAGAACGTGAAAATTTTAAAATGTACTTTTAGACCTCTTTAGATCCTCTAGACTAAACCAAAAAAACATCAGCAAAGCTTACACTCAGTTTAATCAACAATAAAAACACAAAAGCTTTTTTTTATCGGATAAATTTCTCTTTGCAACGAAACAGTTTTGCCAATCACTAATTTTACGATAAAAAATGACATGATAAAATCGCGACACCGAAGGTGGAGCGACTTTATCAAATGTCAGTTTTTCGAGCAAATTTAGTGATTGGCTAAACTTTGAGTTAGAGAGAAATTTATCTGATAAAAGAAAAGCTCGAGTGTTTTTTGGCAAGATAAATTAACGACAGAATATATGGATGAACAACAAAAATAATTATCTTTATTAACTTGCGACTCATTGTCATTGTGTAAAAGTGACGTCCGCTTACTAAATATTGAAGAAGAGAAGTTTTTATCCGATAAAAAAGGATGCGCCTTTTTTATCGATGTCAAAGTGACAATAACATTTCCAGGTATATGACATTTTAACATTGGAGTTGATTTATCATATATAATACCACGAGAGTGAAAATTTTGTCGGCAACATTTTTCGATTGTCATGAAAGTTTGTTGCTTGGCAATTTTGCGAATGACATTTTTTACAAAACAGGCGAGTGGTTTTGGATTAAATGTCATGAGCAAAATTACCTAAAAGCAACAAACTTGAATAAGACAAGAGACAAATTTTACCTTACAAAATTTTTAATTGAGTGGTATTCGACATGACTATTTCACGAGAGAAAAACTAAAAAATCATATATTTAAACGTTTTATTTATTGTTTACTTCAATTATACAAAGCCAAAAAAATAAAATAATAACATTATGAAAAAAAAAATTAGTTATTCATGTAAAAAGTACAATTATTATTATTGTACGTTGTAGCATTATTTTGGGGATTGTTTTGCATCATAACCTGTGATGAATTTGAGTTAGAAACTGAGGATTCCTTATCTTTATTTTCATTTTCTCGAAGGTTCTCTATAAGTTGGAAATGGTGTTCTTCATTTAATTGTAAATATGGTTTCAAAGAATGGGCAGAAGAATGTCCTGTAAGCTTAATTACTTCTTGTTCACCAACTCCTTTTGCTAATGCAGATATTGCAGAAGCTCTATGTGAATGATTGGTTATTTTTATTTTTTGTGTGTCTATACCAATTGATTCTGCCGATATTTTCGTTCACTTTGAAATTGTATTAATTCCCAATGGTGAATTTTTGTACCATATTCCTTTCTCCCAATTTGGATGTACTGTTAAAAATAATCTTGTTGTTGTTAGATAAGGATTGGATTTTCTTTTTTCAATAAATAAACGAACGGGTCACAAATTGCTGTTAGCATTATTTCTTACCAGCCACTTACTGCCAGATAAAGCTTTTGATTTTCCTTGTGTCGTTTTGGAAAAGATTGGATTATATTCTACTCTGCCAGTAAAATTACCTTTATTATCATATTCTTTTTTAAAGTAATTAATATGACAATTAGCAGCTTCATTTCCACGCCATGCTAATTCGAACGAACATAAATGAAAAAACTTTTTTTGTAACCCATCAGGATTATCTTCAGAATAGCTTTCTACTATTTCCATTAATTCTTCTTTGGTAAACGCGTTAGAACTTCTTTTTCTGGTTTTAGGTTCAGCCTGAAACTTTTTACGTTTTGTATCCCTGGCCAATCTAGCAAATTTATAGGTAATATCTTTAAATGGATCAATTTTGATGTTAAATTCTAGAAAATAATATTTTTCCTGAACCATTTGAGCAGTCGTATTCCAAAGTGTTTTCACACTAGCTTCAGTATAATCAGTTCCATCTCTTTTTTTTATGTTAAAACCATAATCTTCAAGAATTTTTTTTATAACTTGTTCAGAAGTATCCTCTTCTAACGTATAATTACGTGCGTCCAGAAACATTCTAAACTGTTCCCACGCAGACTTTTTTATCTTCATTGTATTTCGCGGTATACTTTTCTTAATTGTACTCTCTATTTCATTTATTGAATTATTTCCAAATCTTGTATTATTCATGTTATTCATACTTATTTAAACTTTTGAAACAGTTTAAATAATTTTTAGACAGTTAAATAAATAAATAAACAACTTAGTTTCCTTAGAAACCACTAACAAAGATTTTATATTGAATTTTATCACTCATGCTCATTTGCATCGATGCGACTCGTTACATTGTTATCTGAATCACGTGAGATATCGGATCAATCCTTAATTTTTATAAAAAATAATACCGGTTCGCTTATTTCCAACACCCTGTACATTATTAAAATTTCGTAATCAATATTGCTGGAAGAAGAAAAGTAGGGATAGTAACACGTCTAAGGGCATTTTTCTAATTTAATTTTGTTCAAATATGAAAAATTAGGTGTTTGTGACTTAAATTAGAAATAGATATTAAAAAAAATACCAGATAGTGTTGTACTTGTCTTACTTCTTTCTTAGAACATTAAAAATAACTAAATACAGAGTGTCCCGTAGAGAAATATTTAAAATTCCCAAATGCACCTTTTCTCCAACTTTTTTAGTTTGTGAGATACACATACACATACACAATAACCTACAAAAAAATTTGAATTTGTACTTTCATCCCTCGAGAACATTTGAAATAAAATGTGTATTTCTTCTACACCTTTAAACAGCTTGTATCTCACAAACTACGAAGGTTAGAGAAAAGTTGCATTTGGGTATTCTAAATATTTTTAACGATCTATCATGCCTCTAATTTACGGTACTTATTCACTGGACACCCTGTATAAATATACCCTCCTCTTCTTCATAATTTTTCAAGCTTTTAGTACAAACTATTGGACCACCATGTATATTAAAATTAAGATTGAATGAAACTGGTTTCGTGTAGTTTGTATACACGTTGTCTGGTACTACGTGCTCTGAATTAAACATAATACCGAATGAGAATATTTTTATTAAGAAAATTGAAAGTAAAAAAAAATTCGAAATAATCTTACCTCCTCCCAAAGTAGTAATAGAGTTATGATGCTTATGCGAAGTCCCATGATGACTCAGCCCATATTTGATCGGTTTAAAATGAAAAAACGAAGGTGAATACCCCGAAGCTGCTCTACTCAAAGTACTAAAACGCTCCTCTCTGTCCTCCACGTAAACTCCTTCTTTTCCTATAGCCGCCAACTGTCTTCCCTTCGGCATAAACATTATCAAGAATATTATAACCGACGAAGTAACAAGTCCGAAAGCTATGCAAGCGTCTTTATGTCGTTCGTTGACTAAAACGCCACTAACAGTCCAAATTAACCATGTGGGGATGCTGCAACCAACCGACAATGCTATGTAAGTAGCTTCGCGATAATTGTCTCTAATTCCTCTAGATTTTACAGCCAAAACTGTAACGAACAAAATCAAAAACGTCACATAAATAAGCGAAAGTAGCATATCGATGTAAGCAGTGCGACATAACGGAATAATAATGGGATTATTAAGATCTTCGACGGTAAGCAAAAGCTTGTGCTTACTTTGATTTATCACCATTTCCACGGCGACATCGTCAACGAACGGAGGGTTGGTCACCAACCATTGAACCCCTATGGCTACTTGAATAAGTATAGCGAAAAGTAGTAAAAGTCCTTGATAAGGGGCCGGTAAATAAACACCCCCGTTTAAACTAATTAAAAATACGCACTTAACCAATAAAGAAGCGAAAACGATAGCATAAGCTACCCCTGTTCCGAACCGCACTATAGCGCACGTTAGTTGCGTTGGGGTAGCGGCGAAAACAGCTGAAAGCCCCGCGCAACAGAACAGCCCCAACAATAACATTTGTCCAAGGAAGAGGTGTCTTCTACTAGGGGTCGTTCGCCAAGCTTTACACAAAACAAACACTTCGAATCCCAGGATCAAGACCATAGTTATTGCTGATAAAGCTAGCACCGGTATGACCCAAACTTCATTACGGAAAACACCCGCCAGTTTGTCTGTTCCTACGGGACACCCGGCGCAAGCTGTCTTTGAAATATAACTCACCGTGGTGGTGCTGGGGGTGGTACTGCTTGGCACTAAAAAAAATTCGGTACTCATTTCTAATCGACGTTCTAAAGCTATGGTGGTGTTTGTGTCACTTATGTCACTGTTAGTTCTTTCACCGAAAATCACAGATTTTGGACCCATGGTTGCGGGTTCGCGCTGCTTCGAGCGGGTACGTAGTTATGTGGTTAGAATGAGAATGCTCTCGGCATACCGTTGCACACTGTACGACGGTCTTGGCCATACTGATTATACCGGAGTGTATTCTTGTGCTTCGGCGACGATGTCGACGGTAAAGGACCCACCTCCAATGTCAGGTATCGCAAGAGTACCGATTGCGATTTGTTATAAAAAAATTGAATATTCAGTTAACGAAATTGATAATAGTGAAGACAAAATTGATGAATGAACTGTATCAAAATAGCTGTAGCTGTGAAGTTGACAATTATTACTTCTTCTAGCCAACTGAGAAGTTGAATTTCTCTATTAGTGGTTAATCATTTTTTCTATTATTAACCTTGGACAATGATGGATATATATTTTGAGAATTATGGGATAGTAGTTCAACAAAAACTTGTGCAACATAATTTTGTATACCCAGGAGATTGTATTTAACATATTTGCTGCTTGAAATTACCTAGTTGTAGAAAAAAGTAATATCGACATCACCAGTATATTTTACAACCAAACTAATGTCACTGATAATCAAGACATTGTCAAGTCTTAGTTTTGCAGCAATTGCAGGCTTCTCCAAGCCCCTTTGCCTTGTTCATCCTGTTTCCAAATTTGAAATCTGCATTTAAATCCTGTGAAAACACTGCTTTTGTCTAAGATGATCTCCCCTATATATTTTTCCAAGAACTTTCCTTTCCAGGTCTTCAAAATATATAATAATATTCCAAAAATTTACAAATGCTTAAGTTTTTGACACAGTTTTTTGAGTGACCTCTTTAATCTCTACCTGTTATAATTTTAAATTCATGAACATGAACCTCCATCAAAATTCCACATACTTGCAATTTGCATAGCAATTCCCAAGGCACAGCACCTGGAAGATCACTGGAAGAAGAGGGACATTTACCAAAGTTGAAGTTTGCAGATATCCTGAAACTCCTCCAGGAAATAGGACTAGAGGAGCTACTAGTCTTTGATCCTCTCCTCAGAAATTGAGAAGTAAGGGAGCATCTGTAGAGTAGGGAGGGTGAGTGTAGGCTCACAGCACTTAGGCCACATGTGACCCATTGTACATCCTCCCTAGGTGTTGTCCATTCTGTCCTTCCCAGGAAGGTGGACAGGTCACTAGGAGACATCTCCTTTATATCGTCAGGTGTAGGCCAAGACTCACCGAACACACACTCTCTTATTGACCACTCAAATAAGACATGCCTGACAGTTTCATCTTCCTGTTCACACATCCTGCATAGAGGTGTGTCCACTAGCCCCATAGTATGGAGGTGTTTCCTTAGTTGACAGTGGCCAGTCAGAAATCCTACTGTTAAACGTAGGTTTTTCCTGGTCATCGCCAAACATTTCTTCGGCGCCAGCTTTCCAGGGTCGCCCAGGGAGATCCTGGCAAGACTGCATCCTTTGATTCCATCCCATCTCTTAAGGGATTGTACATGATTGTAACGTTCGGCTAGTTCCGCATTTGTCGTTAGGCCGTAAAGTAAGAGGGCTCAGTGAATATCACCCCAAAAGACATACATACAAGGTTATCAATTTTAAATTGTCTTTGACTTGAAACTTTTATACTTATAAATGTGAATACAGAGATTTGCATGACAATATAAAATGACTCATGAGATCAAACCAGTCCAAAACCTATCCACAGATGTATACTTTTTCTAAAGTAAATGTGTATGAGAAAAAAGCAAGGTTGAGATATATTTCCTTCTACTTCAGTATACTGTTAGTTCGTGAGGTTTTTAGAATACTAGTGCCTGCTAGGACAAAAGAAGAACTGAAGTGACCCAATTATTATAGTATTTTGGATTGGCATTATAGATTATGCTGCTTATTGTGTCGTTAAAATTATTTGCAGCACTAGCTATTTTCGCCAGTAAGTTATGGATTTAAGTGAAAATAAATCAAAAGTACCTACGGAAAAGAAATATGAGAAAGAATAGTGTTTTCATCAATTGGTGTGAATATTTATCTCATAAATATGGAAATACGAAAAGTTACTTGGAAATCGGGAATATCGTGGGAGATAGTGAATCTTATGAAGATGGTATCAATAGTACAAATGTGGGCGGGCTCAGAACTTACCATTCTATGAGATTCAAACAGGGTTAAGGCACACTATACTTGGTATAATATAAAAGCCAATAACGTCATAGCCGAAATTTGTCGTCATGACTGAACTATGTTGCCAAGTCGTTGAAATAGTATGGGAATCTAGTAAATGTTTCAAAAAGTGTGTTTAGTGGGTAAGGAAACTATTTTATTTCATAGCACATAATTTTATATTCGTGATTCTCCAAGTTAATATTAAATTATTGTAAATTTTTTTTTCAATTTTGAGTACTATTCTGTAATATCCGATGAATTTATGGTTGTTAAAGGATTATTGCATTCAAATACTCTAATTAACCAGTTTCCATTGGAAATTACTCCCAAATTTTAAAATAAAATTCAAATTCAATGCACTTTCCGACCACAACCCGAAGATTTCCGAACGCTACCGATGATACGTGTGATGTCATATCTCTTGTGTTTACTTATGTCAATATGGCCGGTATTGCATTAGGTTATGTGTAGTTGTGTGTTTATATTGTATTTTAATCAACTATTAATTGCTTCATCGACGAAACAATATCATTTATATGTTTGTTTGAGACCATTATGTGTTTGTGTGTGCTTTTTTTATTTCTAAAAGTCAACGTAAAGTGGAAAGTGGACATAAAATTCGATATTTCCGAGGATATTTTGAAACTTTTGGAAGAATATATTTTATTTACTAGTTCAGTGTTCAGTGACGATTCTTTCATATTTTTTGAGTGAAGATATGGCCAGCGAAGGTTTCGTAAGAGCACTAACTGATAACTTGCCCAAAGTAGACTCATTTTTGCTGCTTGAATTTATGAAGTAAAACAGCTGCTTTAATGCAGAGGAAATAAGAGGAGTTAAAGCATTATCGTAAGTACGATTTAAACTATGTTTTATTTATATAATATATACCAACCATATTTCGATGTGTGGTCGTGGGAAAATGATGTTTTTATGGTTGATTCCTAGACATATAGGTACATAACCTCAAACTATTTAAGAACAAAAATTACCAGCATAGAAGTAGGTACATTGAAATGGTTTTCACAAACAAAAGTAATGCCCTTCTCTTAAGTGTATTTTTGCTTGCGCCACCAGGTAAAGTAACAAATATTTTGTCTGGAGTTTTAATAGACGTTGATTTACACACTGGAACAATGTAATACTTGTAATACAAAGTTTTTTTTCGGCTTTATCCATTTTTAAAGCTTCCAGAAACAAATTAGGTCACAAGAACTCAGAGCGTGATACACGAATAAGAACGTTAACAAATGACGTCACTCCATTGGGCAGCCATCTTTATGACGTAAAGCGCGCTTTGGCAGACTTTCAAATTTTATGATTTTTAAAGTCGTTTTAAAAGTAAAGTTCATATATTTTTGAAAAAATAGGCATGCAAGGTGTTAGGAGACCTGATAAAGCGGCAATTCCCATGAATAGCAAAATTTATGCTTGTACCCTATTCTGAGCAGTTGGTGATAAAATTTTGTATGCACCACTTCAGTAAAGTGTCTTTATCGGACTCGCCTGTTATTCGCGTCGCTTCGCTCCTCTCATAATTTCAGACCATTTCGATCAAGAATCACTTCACTGCCTTGATACATAAATAACTATTATGAACGCTATTTGGTTAAAAAACTTAGCTCGCGTTTTCCAGTTTTGTACAGGAATCCCCATGTCGCATCTTATAAATAACACAGTGTATATATTGCCGTACCCTTTGCTTCCTTTTAAACCTAACGTACTTAGGGAAAATATAGTCAAGTGCATGAACCACGTATATGCGTGACCAGTTTGTTTGAAATTGTATGCAATCGCTACTACATTATATCAAATCCACTCATCCACAATTATATTCAGACATCCCATTCTAACTATTATTCCGTTGTTACGCAATATCTCATGATACGTAATAAGGTATAAAAGCATTAGATATACGATGTGATTTAAAAAAAGTATATTAAAGTATAAGTGGACATTAAGGTCTTTAAATCTATACACTGCTTTCGATTGAAATATTATTGGTATTGTTACGAACTCAGTGATTCAGAAGCCGGTCCTGTCGCAAACTATAAATTTTGGAAAGGTTCTTTAATAGGCAATATTCCAGACTGTTCTCGAAGCGTAGAAGGCGGTAAATTCAAGAAAGTTCTAGAGTTGCGTAGGACTGTATATACGCGGGTTTTCGAGTGAGTCGGGGAGTTGTTCAGTATACAGTGAACCGGTAAACAGTTTCAGTATACAGTGAGTGTACAGATAGTGAATATAAATAGTGTTGAAGATAAATTAGTATAATTATTATACCGAGTGTAGATAAATTAGTAGAGATTATGTGGTGTGTATATAAATTAAGTTTATTATAGTGTGTAAGTGTTTCTTCAATAAATCAATAGTAATTAGCCATAGTGAGCGTATAATTTCATCCCACGGTAAAAACATTTCAAATAAATAACAAAAACATTACAGTATTTAACATTGTGGCCGATAAAAATTGGGAATAGCTTTTACAGATAAATACATTTGGCAACCGCTGACTGCGCATAATTATTCTTCTCTCTCTTTCAAGTGTTCTTCCCATATTTTCCTTGTCGCACTTGTGTAAACCGCACGGCTCGAATATACTTTTCACAATCTGTTTTAGTGGCCATACAATCTTCATCTAGCTTGATGATGATCACCATTCGTAATCATATAGTTTATTTAAAAATTATCCATTGGATTATAAAAATTTGTATTGAAATTTCCAGGATGTCCTCCCCCAACAACACTAGACTCAACCAAAAATACAATAACACCATGAAAGGTAAATAGAAATTAATTCTTCGGGTATTAATTGACCGAAACTGTACAAAATCTCAATAAACAAGTTTTTCCTTTGTTATTGTTCAAGAGTCCAGTGGTTGTTTACTTCGTTTTTCAGCAATTCACTTCGTTTGTTTAATTCAACTACTAGCTTGTAGGTATCTAATTTCGTCATTTTTCCGCTGTATACGCTCGACGGAATTATTTCATATCGTGAAACGATTTAATGAACGATCTGGTCTTTTATGAAATATTCATTGATATTTTTCGCTGCGTGTATAATTTCGAAATGTTTTCAAGTTAACAACTGTTTAAACATACACAGAACGAATTACTGAATCACGAAAGGTGGAATCTGAAAACCTAGTCACTGGAGAATGAAATCAGTAACCAGTTGAATTGTTCTAATTAATTGCTATCAAGAAATATACGAGTTGAAGTTTTACGAGATAATTTTAAATTTGAATCTCGACTCTTTTTTATGCCTCTCACAATTTTTTTATCGAATTCTTTGTATACATAGTGTCCCAGGACCAAAAACAGCGATGATACAGTGACTATTGTTTTTTGTGGAAAAAGTAAGTATTTATTGCGCGCGTCGTGAAAATGTCAACACGTTGAGTGCAATTAACACTTTTTGCACGAGCTGCATACAATATTTCTTCTACGTCCATGCCTTTAAATAAAAAATTTTCCTTACGCTCTTCGTTTACGAGCTATAGGGCTTCTTAGTTTACTTATAATCAATGATATTTATTAAAATAAATGGAAATTCCGTTGGTTTATATTGGATACTTGATCTACTTCTAAAAATTTCAATATTTATTTAGCAATACTGAAAAACTGGTTATATTTTCTAGCAATTTGTTGCCAATTTTGTCTGACATGTATTATAATGAGTGTCTTTAACGAACGTGTCAACTAATTTCGTAAAAACAATTTAATTGAAGGTACTATAAATATAAATTTAACTTTCCACCATGAATTTTGTAACTGATTTTGCAGATATTAGACCAGGGCATTTAGGAAAAATGAGGGAAATTTTGGAGCACAACAGATATCGAGATGCGGTCTTTTGCATTGTGTTCAGGAAGGTCCCAGAAAAAACTGGGAAAAATGTGGGTTAGCACTTTTTTGAAAAACGCCTTCTGGGCCAGAAAATGCATTTTCCAATTGCACCATTATGGGAACGATTGAAAACTCGCTCGGAAATCGTTACTCGAGCATTAGAATTACCCAGGGGTGCACGTACCTGAAAACCCCCGAGTAACGTTTTTCGAGCCATTTACATGGACTATGCGATTTCCTCCCAAAAATGACCCCCGGATACCCCTGCAGAGGCGCCCCTGAGCGCCCCCGGGTAATTCCAATGCCAGAATTGAATTCAGCATCCCCGCAAACCCCCCGAGTAACGAGTTTGGAGCGATTTTGTTGCACGCTGCCATTCCTCCCCCAATTCACCCCCCGTGCACCCCCGGGTAATTCCAATGCCCAAGTAACGATTTACGAGTGATTTTTCCGAGTTTCCAAAATTTCCTCTATTCAGATGATTTTGTTGTAAATGCCCTGGACTATATTCACATAACAACTATATAGTATATTGTGTCACAAAGGCAGAAAATGAACTTTAGCAGTCGAAGCCTATTAGGTGCACGAGCGAGCGTATAACGAAGCGAGGGCTGCTGAAGCGTTTTCTGCATGTGTGGCACACAACAATTTTTCGCCTACCGAATTTTCATCTCTTCTAACTATGTAATCACTTCGCTGGAAAAACCGTCGTATTTGTATTTTTACTTTTTACGGAATATATATCTACCAGAATCAGTTGAAACTAACACCCGTATGCATAGTCGATCGCCAGCGACTCTCCGTGGGATCGCCAAAAGCCATGCAAAAATTTTGATGCCGGCGAACAGTGGAAGATGGTCAGTAGTACCTCCGGCAAACTTTTCAAGTGTTTGAAAAATTATTATCACGTGTAAAAATAAATGAGCAGTTTTTTTAATTACTTTTAATAGTATATTAAGTGTTAAGAACGGTAAGGGTTGTTTACCGGTCGACAGCCTTTCTTATACTCAACATATACCAACTTGTTGACTTTTTCCTTCACGGAAGCACGTAGTACCACATTGTGGGAAAGTGCTCGTTCCTAGGTTGTCGGTAAGCCTCGTGTCCAAAGCGAGCAGTCATCCGTAGGGGGCGAGTGCGCTCAAGTGTTTTCCGTTGCTCAACTTTTCAAAAGACATAGGTAAGCTATATCGTTCCTCAATTTTCTAAACATTGTCATTTTTTCAAATGACCTAGGTAATTTTGCTGGAGACCGGTATTACCCTTAAAGTTCGAGATGCTTATACCATTTTTTGCGCGATCGTACCTATTGAAATAAATTTCGAATAAAATAATTTGAATTTCTTCGAAATGAACGAAATGTCAAAAGTGACATTTATACTTCTCGATCAGTTTAAAATATAATTTGCATTTTGGTGAAATTGTTTTCATGCTATTTATTACCTTTTATATTGTTCTGTTCATTTAAAAAAATATTGATCTTCATATTTTTTTTGTTCCCTTTGTGTACTGAATGGAGTAATATATTATTTTGGACCACTTAAATGTATGTAGGGCTAAGACGTCGGTAAGTAATGTACTAGACTGGCATAATAATGAAATACTGATAATTACTATTTCTGTCACTGACTTAGGATGTCTCACTCCTGGATCAAAACATCAATTGAGCTCAAAAAAAATTTAATAACTAATTTTAATTGAAAGAAGAAGGAAGAATAAGCTTATTGTGATAGATGAATTTTCCAACATGTTGTATCGAAAACGTTATGTTTCTAGCCAACCATTACTGAGTACTGAAAAAAGGTTAACCAATGCCAATGTTTTTTGAATAAGCAATATATTAAATATTGACCGCGAGGACATAGACGGTGTCCACCGAAATTAGTTATGGATGACTAAGCAAGAAGAACAAATTGGATTTTACAATATTCACACGTAGTGTCTATATAATGATAATAATAATAATAATATACCTTCCGCATAGTTCGTATAATTCGATCATATGATAATTGGAATCCGCACATAACAAAGAAAGTCCGTAAATCGTGATTTATAAGGTCCTGAACTTGGTGAGCACTAGAACTAGCTGGTTTATTGGGAAATTAAAATATGAACATCTTTAAATACGAGGGAGGTTGAATTCGGGAGAAAATTTAACTTTTAAATAAATGAATTATCAATCAATACGATAATGACACATTTCGCATGTCGGTGGAAATTTTGAGGTGAAAAGGAAACATATCTGGAAAAACAGAAACTCTCCTTGTTTGAAAATTATCAATGTAAGGGTAGTCAAAAATCAAACTCTAGAACCAAAAAAATAATAATAGTTATTGCAACGTTTTCACCATGCTTCCACCATGTTCTATCAAAAACTCTATATCTCTACAAAGATGGTAACATCTTTCTTAAGCTATTTTGAACTAGAATGCCCAAATGGGGGCCCGCTTCTCCCGCTTATTGCTGTAAGCGAAGAGACGTAAGTAATAGTATTCGCTATTTGTATTCACCAAATATGGAATAGTACCCTAATATGGAATGCCTTCATTTCTCTAAGACTATAAGTATGAAACGCAACACTCGACCATCTTCTGGTTCATTCGGTCTACTAACTATCGCATCCACACCATCGAGTCAGTTGCGCGAATGCTTCACGTGTGGCAGGCGTGTTTTGTTTTGTTATAGTGCAGAAAATTTTAAAGGTAAGTAATAAACGAGTATTACCAGCTGTTATGTTTGTTTACGTTAGTGTTATACTATTTAGTATATCGGTATTATGTTTATTTCACCATTTTGTGATCTTTTGTCATTAAAATATTGTGACTTTAAAAAATATTTAGAAGAGTTTGAACTAGTATAAAAATCCAAATATGGACAGTCGTCGGTGTCTAATTATGGAATATTAAATTAAATGCTTGATGTGTGGGCTCTGGGCACATTATGATTGTGCTGGTCCAGAGTTTGATACTTGAATCTGTGACTTTTATAAGTAATTATGTAACTTCTTTCATTTATCACAAAATATTATATTTATTTAATTGATCTCAAAGATATTAATGTCCATTTTTGTTATTGTTATTCCATATTTGGATACTCATTTGTGATTTTGTTTTTTGTGTTAGATTTTAATTTGATGCTCAGAATTCAAAATATAAGAAACTGAGGTATATTTCATTGCATTTTATTATGAAAAAGTAAACAGCACATATAGAACAAATCTACTTATTATTTGTTATATTTAAATTGAAGGTACACCCTGAAGTTAATTCCTGTAGTCAAAGAAATTACAACAATAATTTGTTATAAATAAACTATTATGGAGCCGTAATAGGGAGAAGCGTGACACTGACAGATGATGATTTTCGAGTAATGTCAAAGTCAAAATACTTTACCTGCCGCATATGTCACTTTACCTGCCGCAAATGCGGCAGATAAAGTAAAGGAAGGTAAACTGTTTGTTTACTTCCGGAAATCAATCTGATAATTGATGGCTTTACTGACGGTTGTCGATACAAATTATTAAGGAGAGAAACAAATAAAATATCAAACTGCAATATTTTTCCATTGTTACCTAAATTCACAACAAATAAGTATTTGCCTTCACAACTAGCTCTTGCCTTTTTCATATTCCACGCCCAATCTTTCAGGATTAGGTTTAGTTGCTCTGACCGTAGGCCACCTGATTTAACCCCCCTTTACTTTTTTTATAGCGATATCTTAAAACCAAAATGTATGCCACTCAGCCAACATCTATATAATGATTTACGTCAGATAATTATTCAAGAATGTCGATAAATAACCTCAAAAACAATCCAATAATGTATAGGGTGTTCCAGTTAAGAAATTGGGAGTGGTAACCATGTAGGTGAGGAGTTAAAAGTTACAACGTTTACATGATCAAAAAGGCATACCCCTTTATATGATTTTTTGACGTGTTTTTCATTTTTTCAAAAAAGTCACGCATTCAGAATTATTTTAGTGAAATCTTACATTGCTTCTTCTTAAGAGTTTCCCCTCGTATTTAGGAAAACTCTAAAAAAACACCAGTAGTGCCATAAAATGTAATTTATTCAGCTGAACCTTTGCATATTTATTGATAAAAATTGAACACTTGGTATAAATCAAGATTTATAGGTAGTCGTTTATTGTTGCTTGAATGATTCTTCCATTCCAGTTATTACATAACCAAGAGGAAATTAAATACCTGATGATAATAACAACCCAAAAAAATCAAATTGATAAAAATCAGAAATGCTCAAGCCCAACAAAAACAGATGTTCCGAATTGTTTCAACTATCACGTCATCTTTTCAGTCTTGTCCATCTTGCAATATTACCATCAATATCTCGTTAGCTGCAACTGTATTTCCATCCTTCTGGTATGTAACCTAACTTTAATCTTTTCTTAGCTGGAGCAATACTATTTCTTTTCGTTTTTCCAATTTCCTTGTTGTAGATGTACCTCTGCCAGTTTCCGGTTCTATTAAAAAGCTCTAGTGGCTTTAAATATTTAAAAGTTTGCTCCGCCATAGTGCAGTCTTACTACCTCGCTGCTCTTGAAGAGGGAAAGCTGGATAAGTTTGATTCAAATGCGTTGATAACTGTACTCAAGCAAGCACATGTTCTAGGTCAACATAGTGTCAAGCTCTTCATCTCCTCTGGATATGTGCTAGGTTTTCTTTCAGATTGGTGCTTTAGTTATTCAAAATAGGATACAGACGTACCTTTCGTAGCGGCAATGTGTATTACGTCTTTGTTACGTGTTGTTACATTTATTTAAATAATACAAAAATATGCTTAGATATACTTTGGCAAGTTTATCTGAAACCGTGAAAGGAATGCAGTCGAAAACGTTCGACATTGCCACGTTTAACTATAAAAAAATAGAAGAACTGATTATGTAGTGATAATAATTATAAATGGGTCTTTTTATTATTAACAATATTAAAAATATGATTGAACGTTAATTTCATAATGTGCTTGTTTCCTTGGATTTATTCTATTAACATTATTTTCCAATTTATGAATATTAAAAGAGAACACTTTTCCAAATTTGTTATGGAATTCTTAAAGCTCTGGCAACGTTGTACGAAAACCATAATGACCACACCCTCCGATTACATAATTGGTGATTTTTATCGACCAGGTTACTTCTTATTGGCAAGCGCGTGCGTGAGATCTTCCCTCTCACTTCGTCAATTGAGTGATATTGATTTATCCAGTGGTGTTCGTATTGTCAGTTACCTTTGTAATTTCAGTTTTACTTGGTAAAATAGGTACCGTACGCCATTTGTACGTTTGACAGATATACGCCATGTTTTTCCTCGCCTCTTACCGACGCCCCGTAGCTACAGATAAACTTGCCAAACTATACACGGAAAAACATCAGCATTTTGAGAGCTCTCTAGTATTTTCTGTTAGAAAAAGAAGCTGGTAATTATTAATTTCATAGCATTTTCGAATTTGGCTGAATACGATCCTGATGATTTTATTGATAAAATTTTAGGTTAGCTATATGTCAAAATAGCAAATAAAATAAACGGCATACCCGGATATACGTCACAAACGATGACGCGCACAAAAAAGGCTATTGAATGTACTATAACCACAGAATACACCATCCCAAGAAGAAACGAAGCTTGTGCTATTTTACAATTCATTTTCTGAGTGCGCATGTCTGACAGTGGCCATTTTAAGTCCGTTATCCGTCAATGACATGTAATGTTATTGTGTACCAAAGAATTTTCTATGTTGTAAGCTTTTTGATTATTTACATATTTTTTGTGTTTTGAACGATAAAATTTGTTCACAAAATTACATTTATTAGTTATGGCCCCAAAAACTTGTGCAATTCGTGGCTATTATATATATATTATATTATATATATATAATATAGAGAATAAGAATCATTTGGTTAAACAATATTTATAATATTTTTCACAATATTTGTTAAGCTGTTAAATTAACTTAAACAATTCATAAATTGAGTTGAACAATTAAAGCAAGTCATAAAAATAAACAATTTTTATTTGAGATTCTTTGGTTTCACTTTTTTGCGTGTAGTTAACATTCAATTTACATTTTGTTAACCATTTTCTCAGTGTAACTTGATCCGTTATATGTCGACGTCAGTTTAAAGGTCACGAAATTTTGCCCCCAAAACATCAAAAGATTTACGCCAGCTTTCATTTCTTGTTTGGCTGTTGTATTCTGTGCTATCAACACTGAAAACTGCCAAAATATAAATAAAAACAAACCTGGGAATGACAGTTGAAACATTTTTGGCGCATGCGATTACATACATTATATTCTTGATATTGAAACCTTTTGTATGACATTCTAACAATATTATAGTCAACTTGGAATGGAGACAACTGATAATATGATACTAAAAATCAGCTAGTATTTTTTCTGACTCTTCATTTCCTGAATGAAGATATAAAAGAAGAAAAAACACTATAGCCGCATCCATAATTGGTAACTAATGTAACCTAAGCTGGCAGTTCGGCATCACAATGAGATATAAATCAAAGATTAAACATTATGACACTACCATATTTATTTCCATGTTATTTCTCATTTAAAAGAAACCCCGCTGCGTTGAAGTGTAGGAACTACTATTGTTTTTCTTTGATGAAGAATAGTAAAAAAATTGATGAATTATGATTGTTGGAATCGTTTGAGAAGGCAGTAATTATTTTCTAAGGAACAAACCAAGTACTATTAAATGACAGGATCCGTGGAATTGCCTCCGCCAGAGTAAAAATTAGGTGTAACATTTTGTAGAAGGTAGAAACTTTGTCTACAGAGTGTCCTAGGTAACAAAAACTGGAAATTATATTATTCTGACTGAAACCAGATGATTCCAACTCTGCAAAAGATTCATCACAAGCTAGTGGTGTCGCGCAGTATCAAAACAGAATGTCTTAGGCTTTGTCTTGGATGGGTGTCATGATTTTAATCTATGCTTTAAAGACGGCACGAGTCCATTTGTCGCCTGAAAAAATAACGGGACCCAAAAGGACCTGCATAATCAATGATTATAATTCTGAGAAAGCTCCAAACAAATTATTGGAACTGAAGGTGCCTTCTACAATATTCAATAAGTCATTTAATAATTATAATTTCCAATTCCCAACTTAAGAGCCCTATAGCTTGTTAATTTTTCTCAACTTTACCTACGAATATGTCTGTTAGTAGTAAAAAAGATGAAATTTTGAGCACTCAGAAGAAAATAGATAGGCGTAGAAAAAGTATAGTACGTTACACGAGTTGTAATCCCATTACGCTCGAAATGAAAATGTTTATGCACGAAGCCGCGCAGCAGCGAGTGCATACATTTCATGACAACAGGTAGACGTTTAAAATATTTAGCAGAATATTATTATAGATAATGGTACGGTACCCTTCATGAGGGAGTCCGACTGGCAACATCTACTTATAACAGCATCGTATATTTAAAAAGGGAAACCGTAGCATTATACAAATTGGACATTCAAGAACTGTCCGTTTATCACAAAATTAGTGGAAACATAAAATTGAATTGTTTAATTTTCAATTTGAAGTTATATTACAGTTTATAGAAATTTTTATTTTCTAGATTTTTTCTTAAGTGGGTTGTAGAAAAAATATGCTGCTCGACTCGTGTGGATTGTTCATATCGCACTTGAACGATTGAGCACTCCGCCTACGACATCGTGCTCAAACTTCGTCCTCGTGCGATATGGCCATCATATCCACACTGGTTGCACAAACTACTAATTCTTTCAAAATATGCCCTTTTACATTTAAAAACAACCTGCCAAATGTCAAATCAATTTATCCATCCATTTTAAAGTTATCGAATTAAAACATTCAAGTTTTCAAAATTTCAACACCCTGTATTTCGAAAAGTAAATGTGCTATACCCCTTAATCCTCATATCATTTTGTCCAATTTTACGAGAGGAATCTACATACAAACGTTGTAATTACCCTTAACGTTCGAGATGCTTATACCATTTTTTGCGCGATCGTATTGAAATAAATTCCGAATAAAATAATTTAAATTTCTTCGAAATGAACAAAAAAGATCAACCGCGCAAAAAAAATTATAGAAATAATAGTAAAAATGTATCCGAACAAATTCAAGTAGATCACCAGCACTGCGAATACCAGCCTTGCATAGAATTTTAATATAGCATCGCTGGTTCAGTGGTAGAATGCTCGCCTTCCACGCGGGCGGCCCGGGTTCGAATCTCGGCCGGAGCATATGAATCGCTGCTTCGTAAACGAAAGAGACTAAGGAGAGAGCACAAGCACGCAAGCAAGGCACATAACGAAGCAACGTAACATAACGTAGCGTAACGTAACGTGACGGTCAGATCTTTTGCGTCGCGACCCCCGGTCGCTCAAAAGTAACCTGACGTAAAGAACTAAAGTTCCAAAAAAGTAAAATTGACACTTTTTGTGTCTAAAATCATCTTTAAATAGATTCACTCACTCTGTATTATAATATTTCTCACTATTAATATTACAATCGTCGGCAAGGCAACGCACAAGAAAAGGAAAAAAATAATCGAAAAGTGAGAGGTCCCATTAAGATTGAAATCTATTGAGATCATTGTCGTCACCATAATTGATACCGCTTAGAATTATTAAACTCTTTGTCTGACGCTAAATTTCTAATTCTGTTGAGACCATTAGTTCTATTGAATATATTGAATTTTTAATGTCAGCTGCCTGTTATGAAATTTATAACTATATTTAACATGACTAACGTTTGAAGTATCTGGAGAAATTTCGAATTGAAATATATGCAGATTTGCAACGACCACGTGTGTTACATAAACAGCCTTTTGTGCTGGTCTTTTATGCAGGGTCATCCACTTCGTGTCAAATGTTACGACATATTTTCAACCCGAGACAGTTGCTATAAGCTACCGGATGATTCAATAAGAGGGTATTGTTTAGGTAGAGACTTTTTGAACTAGAATTGAGAATTACGTGAGATATTGCCGAGTCCAATCAGTGATCAAGGTATGTGTAAAATTCGAATCATCATTGGCCACATGCAATGGCAAAAGTGGTAACCAAATGTCATTTTTGTGAACAAAATGTGTGAACAAAATTGTGAAAATAAAAATAGTACTTAGCTTGGTTGGAATACGATACTTGATTGAAAATAAATTACAAAGGCAAAAAGATATACCCAATAAAGCTTGGAGTAATAAATATTCCCATACAGTGTGGAAACCACTTATGGAATAAAATTCTTTATGTCATTATTTTAGAAAATTATAAAAAATGCCGAGACACGTCAACTAAATTGAGTTGTGCGTTATGTAAACATAAATATAAATGTACAGGATGATTCACGCAAGTATGCCATAGTCGGTGTTGTTTTTTTTAATTAAACACCCTGTATATTTGCATATTTTTGAAATCCTCAATGAACCCATTCCAACAAACTAAATAATGTATGGTCAATTATGAATTATAAAGGATGAAATTTTTATTTTTTTTTATTAAACACATACATAAAATACCTGATGTATTTGATTTTAATACATTAAAATAAATGCTCAAAATGTTCTCCACCTAGTTGTTGGCAATAGCACAGTGTCCTATAGAACTCCTCCTTAACTTTGTTTAAAGTTTAAGGTGAAATATTCCGTATTTCTGTAGTTATCCTTTCTTTGAGTTCTACAATGCTAGTTGCAGGGTTGTGTTGCATATACTTTGTTCTTGATATAACCCCACAGAAAAAAATCTAACGGCGTAAGGTCTGGCGATCTAGCGGGCCACTCAATAGTACCTCTTCGTCCAATCCATTTATTGGGGAAGATTTCATCTAAATAAGTTCTTACCATTAAAGCATAATGGGGTGTTGCCCCGTCTTGCTGGAACCAAATATTTTCATTCGGTAAGCTAGGATCTATTGCGTTAGGATATAAGTTTGCCAACGCAGAAATAACTTCATTTCTAAGCATATTTAAATATTTTTCAGCTGTCAAATTTCCATCTATAAATATAGGACCAATAATATGGTCGCCTATGATACCGGCCCAAACGTTCACCTTTTGAGGGTACTGAGTATGTGTCTCACGCATCCAATTAGGATTCTCTGCTGACCATTATCTACAGTTCTGTCGGTTTACCTCTCCATTCAATGTGAATGTTGATTCGTCAGAAAAAAGAATGGTACCAAGAGCTATCTCATTTCTGTTCAGCTTATTCATCAATCTTTCGCAGAAATCCATTCTACGATCTGGATCGTCTTGTGTTAACTCCTGCACAAAAGTTAATTTGTAGGGATGAAGTTTTTCTTTATGAAGACATCTCAGAACGGTTGTATGACTAACATTATTTTCACGGGCAATTTGACGTGTACTTGAAGTTGGATTCTCTTCGACACTTAACAAAATATCCACTTTCACATCATCTTCAACGAAGTGTGGTTTTCTTTTCAATGGTTTGACATGTCCAAGTTTTCTGAATTGTGCATGAATTTTAGACACAGTACTTTGTGAAATATTTGGCAATTCGGGATACCTGCGATTAAATAAGTTTGCCACTTCAACTTGACTTCTGCAGTTATCCCCGTACCCGATCATCATTAAAATCTCAATTCGGTCTCAGTTAAATATTTCATTGTTATGTCGACAAGGAAAGAGTGTTTGACAAAGATTTTACTTTTTCAGTATAAACTGTCAACACATCAACAACTGACAGAATAGAAAACAATCCACATTATTTACCGATTTAAAATAATCCACATTATTTACCGATTTTGTCTAATTATTGGCGTTTTTAGGCAATTTTTAGGTATTTATGATAAAATTCATGGGCGTAGCAGGTTTGGTTAATATACAAATACGTCTAATACTTAGTTAGTTTAGATTTTTGATAAATCCATATTTAGCTAATTTAAAAAAGTACCAATATTTCAAGTAGGTATAATAAATTATTAATTTTAAAATTTCACCCTGTATAATTCATAATTGACCATACATTATTCAGTTTGTTGAAATCGGTTCATTAAGAGGATTTCAAAAATATGCAAATATACAGGGTGTTTCATTAAAAAAACAACACCGACCATGGCATACTTGCGTGAATCACCCTGTACACTTAAATTTATGTTTACATAACGCACAATTCAATTCAAAAGTTGACGTATCTCGGCATTTTTTGATGAATACTTTTCCAAATTTGTTATGGGCTTCTTTAAGCTGTGGAAGCGTTGTACGAAATCCATAATTACCACACCTTGGTGATTTTTATCGAAAGCTGACTTCTTATTGGCAAGCGCGTGCGTGTGTTCATCCCTCTCATTTCGTCAATAGACTGATATTGATTTATCCAGTGGCGTTTGTATTGTCAGTTACCTTTGTATTTTCAATTTTACTTGGTAAAATAGGTACCGTACGCCATTTGTACGTTCATGACAGATATGCGCCATGTTTCCTTGCTTCTTACCGATGCCCCGTAGTTTCAGATAAACTTGCCAAACTATACATTGTATTTGGAAATACTGATAATTGGCTAGTTTTTCAACAATGGTTGCTATTACTGAAAGCTACATGTAATTCATAAAATAAAACGTTATTTTAAACAGTTTAAAACACCTTTGTTATAGTTTCAAGGAAAACCATAAAGTTGCCTGGCGGTTGGAAAAGACCGTACCTTTTTTATTCTACTACTAGTCATAAATTAAGCTAACCAAGATAAAGAAAAACATAATTACGGTGGAGGCAATGGAAAAAGTTTAAGTACAAAACGGCTTTAGATGCGCTAGGTTTCTTTTGGACTAGCAATTATTTACCTTCATTATTACTCTAAGCAAGTTGTAATATTGATTTATATTAATTAATACCGAAAGAACAATGAGATGTAAAATTGAGGGAGTCTTTGAATATAGTTTAAAAAAAAATTTAAGAATTAAGTTGAGGACGCTGAGGAAATTGGTCGATTTTAAATCGTATACGATTCTAAAATAGACGCGAGACATACTTCAATACACAAAATCACCAAACTGAGTTATACATATTTTGAAAACAAAAATAATCATACACAAAAAAGTAACAACAAATAGGCCAGACCATAGGGATAACAACAAGAAGTAATTAGCAATACGGATTTTTTTTCATAAGTGCCTTAAAGTATGTAGATTAATATAAAAATAAGTTTACCAGTCTGGTAAAATCTTAACCTTTAAATAGAAGTTAAACCGGACAAACGTCAAATATTTAATGTCCGTGGCTTGAAGCTTATACTTTTCGGTATGTGCTTCAGGGGCAAGGGGAAGGTAGGACTAGGCGTCACGCCCGGTAATAAACGAACGGAATTCAGTCACTACGAGCTGCTATTAGCAGCCAAAAGTAAATAATCGAAAACGCTTATTATTTTATTACTAGTTAATCTTGACAATGGTAGCTGGAAAGCTACCGAAACGTCGAAATAAAAAAAAATAAAAAACATTATTGTGGTTTGATTCCCAAAAAAATAGGAGAAAAAAGAATAAGAACAAGGAACTTACAGAAGATATTATGTTGAAATAGACTAACCCCATGGAAATTGAGATAAGAAGATGTAGAATAGTCTCAGTTCCGTCCCTGTCCGCAAAACTTATGACTTTAAAGTGTACACACTAATATGTATAATTTATATAATGGCCCTTTGTCATAGACAAGTTCAATGTCTGAAAGGAGACATGCTAAATGTTTTCTCGAACAGAGATATTGCATTCCTTTTAGTTAGTTTCTTTTGTTAAGCGACCATTTCGACGTGCATACGCACACACAACAAGAAAATCATGTGTAAATAAATGAAAAGTATCCAGCAATTTAGTAGCCATATACAATGTGGACGTTTTTATTATATGCAGACTCTAAGACGATTATGGTGGCGGGCGGGATTAAAATAATACGACTATCAGTAGAGGCACGTCTGTATGAAAAATAACAAATATACGGTTTGCTGTAAAGAGTCGAATCAGGAGGAGTTTCCTCATAAAAGAAGTGATTGGATAATGAAAAGCGAAGAGACTTGGAAAATTTTTTAATTTTGCCAAAATTCCATATCTTTGTCGGTTTTTCAAGTTATAAATAGCGTTGAAGCTTCATAGAAAATAAGTTCTTTGTATGTACTTGATGTGGGCAAAGAGCAGATCTGTCTGTAGAGTAGGGAGGGTGAGTGTGTAGGCTCACAGCACTTAGGACACATGTGACCCATTGTACATCCTCCCGAGGAGTTGTCCATCCTGTCCTTCTCAGGAAGGTGGACTGGTCACTGGGAGACATCTCATTTATATCGGCAGGTGTAGGCCAAGACTCACCGAACACACACTCTCTTATTGACGATAAATCCGGACACTCGCATAAGACATGCCTGACAGTTTCATCTTCCTGTTCGCACATCCTGCATAGAGGTGTGTCCACTAGCCCCATAGTATGGAGGTGTTTACTTAGTTGACAGTGACCAGTCAGAAATCCTACTGTTAAACGTAGGTTTTTCCTGGTCATCGCCAAATATTTCTTCGGCGCCAGCTTCCGAGGGTCGCCCAGTAATATTGTGCGAACTTGAAATTTTCGGCCATAGTCCGTAATATAACTTAAAGGGGATATGCGATTAGATAGCTGCATTATAGCAATTTACGTTACAAGACCGGAAAGTAGTGTTTTTCAGGTCAAGACAAGCAAGTCGAGACGAGAAGATTAGTTTATTTGGTGAATGATATTTCAGGTCCGAGGGCGGGAGAGAGACCCTGCCAAACATCAGATACTTGATTCAAGACAAGTCGCATCCTCGGATAGTCCAAGTTTTAACATATAATGATTCAGATGACAGTGGTCTGTTAAAAGGCCTGTTAGACAACGTAAGTCTTCTTCGAAGGACGTATAAAAGCCTTTGAATGAACCAATCCTGGTAAATTATGCAAGAAGTCTAAAGCTCTTCTTGATGTCCAGGTATTTAGTGTTTGTTTGCCAATTGAAGGTTCTGGTCCGATAGAAACACCCTCTCTTGCAAGAGAGTCTGCCATTCTCGTTTCCTTCCATGCCAGAATGGCCAGGGATCCAGACCAGAAAAACTTTGTTGAGTTCTCCTATTGAGCAGAGTCTTTTTGGCAGTCTAAAACCAACTTCGACGTTACACGGTGAGAGCTAAGTGCTTTCAAAGCCGCTTGGCTGTCCTAGAAAATTTTTATTCTTCCATGTATGAGATTGGCTTGCTCCAATCTCTCGACACATGAAACGATTTCTGTCTGAAATACGGTTGCCTAGGATCCTAGAGAGGTTGAAATTTCTGTCCTAGGTCTGCGCCCTTATACCCCTGCACCAGAGCCTGAGGGTGTTTTTGAGCTATGTACCTACAGCTGTCTGCTCTTAATAGTTCAACCTTACGGAGTCCTAAGTCAATAATGGACTAATTCAAATATTTTGAGAATCCAGAGATAGTAGTTCAACAAAAACTTGTGCAACATGATTTTGTATACTCAGGAGATTGTCTTTAACATTTATTCGAATAAAAGTGTTATTAGTTCAAAATTCGCGCTCAACCAAAAATGACTGATGACATAACGAGTACGTTCATGATATATCCAAAACTGACAGTGTACTTGTCATTCAGACGACGGGTAAACGGTTCTGGTGGTGCGTTTGTGTATTATTTTCAATTTTTGTCCTAAATTTGGCTAGTAGTGGAGAAAATTGTATAACACCCATTCACAGTGGTGTATATACACCACCTTGGTGTACAATATACCACTGTTGCAATGGCAATTTTTCAATCCAGTATTTTGCAGTAGGTCTGGATGCGTTAGTAGTAGTCCGATTTTGAATTTGAAAACGGTTTTTTGAAAAATACAGATATAGAGAAATACTAATATAATTCTCAATATCCCACGCTTTTATATTCTCAAATCTTCCTGATGTTTTTTGGGCATTGTTAATGTTTCTGATCTATACATTAATACAGATCTTATAATTGTTTTGTATATCATTATTTTCGTCTTCTTTAATTTACTTATTGACAGTTTTTTATATTAAAAGCATACCTATAACTTATACATATTCGATGTTAATGCTATGTACCAGTCCCACCGTTTTATAAACCCTGTATATACATTCGAGAGAGCATCTACCCTGTACTGACAATACAATATCACATGCCTTTACAATCAAGTATAAGTATTATTTATTACTTCATATAATTTACGTATTACTAGTAAATTTAATCTCTTTCAATTGCATCCCGTGGGCAAAAAAAATTATTTTCTTTGGGGTTATTGACACGACAATTTCGGTATTTCCAAACGCGGAGGTGTACATTTGCGTTATACATTTCGTTGGGTTTCTTATGCGCCAAGAAGTAGGTACCAGACGAAGGAATTACATATTGATTAAAAAATAAATCAAAATGGAAGGAACCGCGAGTCGACAAACAGCGTGTAGGTTTGGTTCCTGGAAGAAATGGTATTTTAAATTCGCGGTCCGGTTCTATAGTCCGAGGGCAAATTCCCGGTAAATGTTTCAAGTTGATGTTCATTGTGTCTAATTTCAAAATAGGATGCAGACGTACCTTTGGTATTGGCAATGTGTCTTACGTCTTTTTCTAATGTCCCACTGACAGTTCTCGTTAGGTTTGTACTTGGTTGTTTACGGTCAATTATTATTTATGAAAAGTGATTATTAATCTTATTGTTATGTTTATTTAAATAATACAAAAATATGCTTAGATACACGGAAAAACATCAGCATTTTGAAAGTTCTCAAAAAATTTTCAGTTAGAAAAAGAAGCTGGTAATTATTAATTTTGATAGCCTTTTTGAATTTGGCTAAATACGATCCTGATAATTTTATTTATCAAATTTAAGGTTAGATATGTCAAAATAGCAAATAAAAGGACATACCGAAAACCCGGATATACGTCACAAACGATGACGCACACCAAGAAGGCTATTGAATGTACTATATGCTTAAAGCCTACTTTTTTTAAACCACGTGTACATTTTTCGAATTGACGTTGTAACCCCTCGGACTATAACTTCCAAAGCTGCAACACGATCACTGAAGCACGAGGACGAGTATTTTTGTAAATCGTTTTCTAAAAAGAATAAACCTCTAAGATGCAATGCATGCATAAGATGCCTTTTTAAAAAAAATAAATGTCTTAAACTTGAAATGTTACCCATTCAACTAGTAGGTAGGCTGTTCAGTTTGATGTGGTGAATTTCAACCGAGCTGCCAGTTACTTCTTTTGACATCATTAAAATATTTAAAGTCACTAGGACACTGCGTTCGAGAAATGCCACAAAAAAAACTAATTATACTTCGAAGAAGAAGAAGAAGTCTATTGAAACTTTTTAAAATGGAGCAGAAATTCGATTAACATTCATTAAAATGCATAGAAACATAAATGGCGGAAGAGACTTGGAAGTACATCATAAAATTTGTATACTATCATTGGACGAGTCGTGTCTTTTACAGATACAGATAAAACATTCGAATACGGTATGTGACAACTACGATTTTATCTTTGCCGCCCATAAAATGCAGTTCAAACGATTACTTACTTTCCATACATACTCGTTTTCCAAATTTATACATAAATCTACCGTTAGTATGCTAAAGAGTGCTTCTAATGAACAATGTCGCAGCGGAAAGGAACGTTTGCTGGGAGAGTTATTTTGAAAATTCCACATCTGTAATTTTTAACCAATTTTTTGACAGATCACCATGGCAACAGCAGGTATTGATGACGACG
>CAJUYG010000807.1:56140-87417 GCA_910591675.1 Galerucella calmariensis
TATAAATTCTGTAGAACATATCCATCGATGATAAAATTTCTGTAACAGAAACTCAAACAAAATTAAAAAATTCTTTAACAAATCCATGGAATCTCTAAAGCCTGTAAGAGAGTCCCCTGAGGCAGCGATATACACACACACTCCCCGCGAGCGAAGAAAAAAAAAAGATGACACCGAGTGAAAGGTGACTATCACCAACCTCGTGAAAACAGAAGAACGCCAGAACTTTTCCATAAACCAAGAAAAGAAAATGGACTCGCCCAGCAGATCGGACTGAGGCCTCATCGGAAGAGATGAGGGATGTAGGAATGTTCTTCCTGGGGTGCATTGCTCCTAGAGGAGTGCATCCTGGAAGGGACGGGTTCGATGGAGGTGTGTGTGGTGCTGAGCCGATTTACACTTAACAATTTTTTTCTACTTCCGTCACTAAAACCGCATCTTAAACACGGGTTTGACATTCGCAAAACGTCACTAATTTTTTGTTTTTTAAACGTCACATCAAGTATATCTTCTGTAATTTATATTTAATATTCCGTGATAATTTTTTAGTTCTGTGTCATTTGCTTTTTCAATGACACGTCTGTCAAATTGTGAATATTAATAGTTATTTACGTAATTAGTGGGATATGGACATTATTAACGCACGCATGTGAAGTTTGCAAGAAGAGGCCGTAGGCCGAGTCGTGTAATCTCATGAGTGCGTTAATAATTCCTATCACACGTGTTACGTACAAAATTTTATCTACAACTGTTTATTAGTATCATTAACATTACCTATAAAAAATTTCAATCCAACGTATTTTTAATAATATTGACTGCAAAAATAAGGTACCTACTGTGTATCATATTCTGTGACCATAACAACAAAGACAAACAAGGCTGTGGAAATAAAATAAATTAGTTATGTCATCAAATTTTCAAAGTGGAATGAACAAAAATCTATAAAAATTATTTCAATCGAAGACAAAATCTCCTTTCGGAAATTGAAAATGCAACTTCCAGTGTTATTTTAAATATTTAATTCTGTATTAATATGTTTCTAGTGCGGTAATGTATCCAAAAACACACTTGTGCGGTAATATACGTCATTATGACACTGAAAATAGTGTCAAATCGTACCCGTTACATGACAGTTGTAGATAAATAATATAACATAACTATGTTTTTTCCTGAGGGCGTAGATAAAGTATAGGAAGTAGCCAGTGTAAAAAACATCTTTAGTCACTCGTTCTGCTTCGCTCCACTCAGAAAACGCCTCAGCCTCAGAAAACTCGTGACAAAGGTAACGTTTTTGACAGTTGGTACTTAATATACTATCAAAGCACATCTTTGCAAATATCAATTAATTTTTGGTTGTTTCTATTTCTTCCACGGTATTTACGAATACTAAATTTTTTCTATCGAATCGTCTTTAAAACGCCCAGAAGCCAACCACTTCTTGCGAATATAAATACTAAACGTTCCCATGTATGCGAAGCTTATGTTTAAAAGATGAATTTACGTAAATATCTTCACCTTTAACTTACTATTAAATGACGTACATTGCTTGTATCCTCTGAGATTTCCTCTTAGATTCCATACAAGATTATTATTGAGGTAATAATGTTAAATTTTAACGATATTACCGTTATTACTACGAACAAGTATGGAAATAATACAGATTAGCTCATATCAGAAACATACAAATGTTTGTGCTCTTATCGCTCAAATTACAAAAATGTCTGTGATATAAACTATGTAGAAATGTAGGAAGGAATGCCTAATCCTGCAAAAACTGCACATATTCCATTCACCAGAAAAAGAAAGCTTGTGAAACTAAAGGTGGGAATTCTCTTCATTGTGCAGCTAAGTCTAACCAACTTGACAAAACCAATAAAGGGAAAATTGCCCTAATGGCTGCCAAACGGCTGCTGGCTGTACATAACTGTGGTGAGACCCATTGTCATCTATGGAGTTTGGTAGCAAAAACAGCCGAACTGGAGCTTTTAAAACATCAGGGGCTTGCTTGTCTGTGCATAACGAGTGCGAGGAGATGCTGTGGCAATGGAAGTCAACCTTCCGTCTCTTGCACTGCATGTTAAGATGAAAGCATAGTG
This sequence comes from Galerucella calmariensis, assembly GCA_910591675.1. Lineage (NCBI taxonomy): Eukaryota > Metazoa > Arthropoda > Insecta > Coleoptera > Chrysomelidae > Galerucella > Galerucella calmariensis. The sequence goes on from CAJUYG010000807.1 coordinate 58,237, forward strand.
GCTGCATACATGCTGGAATGCAATGGGAATTGGTACCAAGGAAACAACACGAAAAATCATTCCAGAATCACGGATGTCATCACAAACTTGCTTTTTGAAATAAGAAGTGATAACATGTTGGCCACAACCATACAGTATCCAGTTAAACTCTGGAGCTCTTCGTTAATAGGCTAGTCCAACTACCTCACACAATGGTTGATGGTTGATTTTATCCAGCTCAGTATCCTTTGCCTACAACCACAATTTTCACGTACCAGATTCCTGCATACTCTTAAAGCCATTTTTGTTTTTTATGTAATCACCATTTCGTGTTTGTTCCTCGGAAATTTACTTTCTAGGATCAGACCTAGATAGACTATGAGCCCATGGGGAAAAAAGTGTCGCGATTTGAAACAGCAGGAAACCCATTCAGAACGATAGTTTATCATGCCACCATCGGTTCCAGCACTATGGCGTACATTTTCCTATATTATTTTTGAGCGTCATAGAGTCTGGACCGATCTCCTATGATTCTACTATCAAATGTAACAAACGACGTACTCTTTCATATCACGGTTTCAGGGGGTTAACTTAATTTGAAATTCCAATTCATGATCGTAGAAAAATAAATTGTCGACGACAATATCCCCTTAAACTATTTATTAATTTCAGTATTGAGTATCAATATGTTATCCGCTATAATGTTCCCAATAAACACATAAAAATAGTAAGTATATACTAACAAACGTTAAAATATCATATTTACGATATTACGAAAAGCCAGCCTCTCCCGGTATACCTTCATATATAGTCGAATAATAAACTAACTACGCTTATTATTTGTTACCAACCGCGAGGCTGATCAACTCAACAGCTTCCCTATCTTAAGTACTGATTAATGTAACTAATTATTTCAAAACGTGTTCGATTTAATCCGATACGAGCTGCTTATGGAGATCCGTAAGTACTGTCATTATTATAGACTAGTTTAACAAATTACCCTAAGAGTGTTAGTGCGTATTAAACGATCATGTACCTACACGTTTTTTTTCAAATTCCAGGCTGTTCTGTAAAAGGGTTAGAAGGGGTCATATTCTCTAAATCCCGTTTTCCACGTTGCGACAAATCGCAGCGACTTGTTGATAGGATAAATCGCTGCGAGAAGGAGTACCTTGATAGTTTGTTGCTGCGTACGTGTTGCCAAGTTTCTAATTTGTGTTTCATAACCTAACAATATGAAAAAAACTAAAAGGAAATAGGACTAGTCTCTCTAGAATGAAGTAGTAAATTTAACGAGATGGATGAGGAAGACATTGAGGGCATTGTTATAATAACAGTAATCAGTTTTATGTGTTGCTCTACTAACTGCGAGAAAAAAACACACTTGTAGAAGAAACCCTGCCCGTTGGTGGACAAGACAAGACCCTGGATTTTAAAAAGAGACAACCAAGTAGCACAAAGCAGCAGAGCAACATTGCAACGAAATAGTTAGATCAGGACACATATCCATTAAGTGGAGCCATTTTAGATATGAAAACAGACTATATGACCACTAAACTCTTCTCCAGTCCTAAATATTAGGTAGAAATACCTCACAGAAAGGATTGGCAAGACCCAAGCAGACTGAAGCTTCCCCGAGGAGAGACCTGGTACACAGACGGGTTACAGACTGGGGAAGGGACAGGAGCAGGGGTGTATAGTGAAATGAGGAACACAAGATGGTCCTTCTCACTAGGAGAACATACCTCTGTATTTCAGGCAGATATTTATACCATCCTAGAATGTGTCAGAATCAACCAACATAGGACTGGCACTCATAGGATAAACATACTAAAACTGACAGCCAGGCAGCCCTTGCACCTTTAAATAGACGCAAGGTAACATCCAAACTGGTAGAATGCCAGAAAGAACTAAATGAACTAGCAGACCACATTAAAGTGAGATTAGTGTGGTTGCCGGGACACAACAGTATTTCTGGAAATGAACAAGCTGATGAACTCGCCAGAAGAGGTTCAGCAACAGTACATGTTGGACCAGAACCAGTTCTTGCAACCACAAAGAAGGAAGTCCGAGAGCAAATACAAAAATGGGTATAAAGCCAACATAGACTTCAGTGGAGGAACACTTCAAAGCAGGTACCTACACAGTAAAACCTTCGTAGGTGACACATGTGTAAAACGGGCCGAAGAACTACTGAATATCAGTAGGAATAAGCTAAGAATTATTACAGGTTATCTAGCAGGTCATGCCCCGGTAAAAGATCACCTGCATAAAATAGGGTTGAATAACGGAGACGTTAGCTGCAGACTTTGTGGCATGGAGACCGAGACCGTAACCCATATCTTATCTGACTGTGAAGCATTGGACTCGAGGAGACAAACAATCTTCGGAGAAGCCAATGTGCCACCTTAAGTATATGGCACACATCCAAAGGAACTATATCGTCTACTTGAAGGCACAGGGATAACTGGATGGGTTCACTAAATGTGGGAGTAGAGTACAATGAGCCGATAGACTGCAGTGCTCCCGCCATTATAACGGCTTCTAAAACAAACAAAAAAAAGCACAAAGACTAGTCAATCAAGAATTTGAGGCGTGTCAGGACAATGATAGTTTTATGAACTTTCTTAAAATGGATACACTCAGCTTTAACAGATAATATCTTGTGGCTTCAAATACACAGTATCTATATCCACATCTTATCACTACCATCCCCATGAGAGTTCCCAAAATTTTTCCAAGATTTTCCGAACGATTATTTTTGAACGTCATAGAGTCTGGACCGATCTCCTATGATTCTACTATCAAATGTAACAAACGGCATACAGTTTCATATTACGGTTTCAAGAGGTGAGAAATAAAATGTTCAGTTTTCCACTGCGCTTTTCTGCACAAGAGAAAATGTACGCCATAGTGCTGGAACTGATGGTGGCATGATAAACTATCGTTCTGAATGGGTTTGCTGCTGTTTCAAATCGCGACACTTTTCCCCCCACCCATGGGCTCATAGTCCATAAATAATTAACGTTAAATAACAATTTTTTTATATAAAGTTTATCTATGACTGACAGTGACAGCAATGTCAGAGCGAAATTTTGAGTTGGTACGTCAAAATCCACCAGAAATCTTACCAAGTCGCAGCGACCACGCCCAACGAAAAGTTGCATGCAACTTTCTCGAGCTGCAGCGACTACTCGCACCGTGGAAAATGGACTTAAGATCCGTTAGCATATTAACGCAAACTGCAATCACAATTTTTTTCTCGTACTTTATGTGGTGCTTTACTTTTAACCGTGTGGTTATTGTTCTTAGAACTGGCAATATGTCATTTTATTTACGACCCTCATGGGAGTATTTTGATATTTATTGCAGCTTTCTTATATCGCTAGATAATTTATTGGTATATTTATGATAATAACTATCCTCACAACATATTCTCAACTGGTTAATTTATGCACTGCACATAACCAACAAAAAAAAATAGCACGTGATGTTTCGATTCGACAAAAATTTCCCGACCGCAAACTAAATTTATCTGAATTTTATTGTTTAGGAAGAATATTATTTTAGATCGTTTGTATAGATAAAAACAAGACATAATATCAGAATAAAAAAAAAATATTATGTATCTAAATTTTTTTGAAAAACCCTGTATAATAATTCACTTCTAATTTAAATTTCTTTTCATTGTATCTCAAACCAAACATAGATAAAGAATCTTTTTAAAATTAGGTACTTACCTGTTTCATTATCAGGTGTTAAATCTTAACCACCCCTTATTTTATCACCCTTATTTTAACAATGTTTGTAAAACCCCAATGAAACTTTATGATATAATAAACAAGCTCTTTATGTAAATATTCTATTTCCGTCAACATTTTACATGTAATATTATATACAGATGGATGGGATAATGTACAGGGTGGTCAGAAAAGTGCATTATATTCCTCATGCTAACTGTTGGATCTTGATCTTGAATGGATAAATCAAGATATATCTATTAAATGATTATACAGGGTGTTCTATTGGGCCTAACTTCAACTGTAGATGGTGATCACTTTGGTGCTTCCAAAAACCTATATTTAATGTGTCTTCTGCACTTTATAACCGAGATACAGGGTGTGTTATAAATGTATCCTATTTCTTTCGAACCTCATAATTTCCGAGTTACTCTGTATATTATTTTGAAATTTGAAACACGTATTAAACATTACCTAGAAACTCCATTGAAAGCATCCCCACAAAGATAATGCAGGTCCGGCTTAACAAAAAATTTCAAAACTCGTTTTTCCTAAAAACAACACCCTGTATATAGATTTTTTTAAATTGCTCTTCATAATTGGAAAGAGTATAAAAAAACGAATCTACTATTCCCTTTTTATTTTTCCGCAGACAATTTTACTATCAAAAATTTACCGTCAAAGTAATAATTTATGCACTTTTTGGGGGTTAACAATGGTATCGGAGAGGTTTTTTTTATTTTTTAGCTTGAAATGAAATCTATTCAATGCATCTAGAGATGCATCCTGGAAATTCAATTGAGTTTGTATGTTTACAGTACAGTACAGTACAGTACAGACCACTAAAAATGTGATTACAGTGCCGTACTTCGAAACACTCAATCAATATGCTTCGAATATTTCGAACACCCTGTATAAGGATATGTATCTGGAAACTATGCACCTCTACATTTAAAATAACAAGAGTAAAATACGAGAAATAAATTTATACTGCAATTTTTGTAGGTTAGACTTGCTTCGTTTGGACAATGTTGTTAGAATTTCTTGCTTTCTTTTCAGGCAATTAATAAAATTATTTTTTTATACTCTTTCCAATTATAAAGAGCCATTAAAAAAATCTATACAAAGTGATCCCCATCTACAGTTGAAGTTGGACCTTTCCCAATGAAACACCCTGTATTATTCACATTATGGTTGATTTTAACCTGCAGCCAAAAAGGTTGCCGACCCCTGGTCTATTTCGCCTGCTTGTTAGCATGAGCAGTGCCTTGGTTATCAATTTCCAGGCTCTATTATAATAGACAGTTTCTCTTCCTTGGTACTAAAATAACTATTATAGTGACCACAGAATATTTCTATTCATTCCAAACACTCAAGGTAAATAAAATCTGAGAAATCCCTTTTTAAACAGAAACAATTCAAATAAAAACGCAACCAACGAAATTAAATACCCTCCAATTAATATATAGAAAGCTCCTCGAAGTTGATGGAATCCAAACTTTGTTTTATCCAGCGGACCTGGACTTTCTATTATAAATTTTCTCAGAAGAATAGCTTGATCGTAGATCCATTTTTCCATTAAACCGCTCTGTAACAAAGCTTCAATCCAGTAATTTAGTGTGTTAGTTAACGGAAATCCTTTTCTTGCGGCAACTTTGTATTCTATTCCGGTCATCTAGAAAACAGTTCAATAATAAAAAGGGTGTACCCTATACTAAGCTTTTTGCCAGTCCCAGTAATGAGATACCTCATCGAATAGACTGGCAAGACCCAAACGGACTGACGCGACCCCAACCGAGGTGGGATCTGGTACACAGCTGAGTTTAAGACTTAGGAGAAGAAGAAACACAAGAAACTTCTTTTTATTTATGTGCCAGAATGACCAAATATAGAACTGACAGACAGCCCTTGCTTCTTTAAATATAATCGAAAGGTAACATCCAGATTGGTAGGAGAGTGACAGAAAAAACTAAATGAACTGGTAGACCGCAGTAATTCCAGTTCTGGCTCGAGCGGCTGACGAATGCTTGCGCAAGTACTACTTCGCAACCCCATACAGGGCTATGATCCAGGATAGAGAATCATGGGGAAAAGAGAGGAATACACAGCCTCATGGGACCGTCTGATACACAGATGGCTTATGCTCCGGTGATAGAGCAGGGGTTGGAATTTACTCTAGGAACCCAATGACACAAATCTGTGTACCATTGGGTGATGGTGTATCTGCATATCAGACAGAGGTTATGTAGATCGACGCATAATCATATACACCGACAGTCAGGCAGCAATTAAAGCCATGAGTGGATATACCATCAACTCAGGACTTGCTGACGAATGTCGAGAACGACTTGCTGATCTTGCAAGTCGGAACGCAGTCGGCTAGAATGGATTGCGGCCCACTCTGGTTTTGAAGGCAACGAAATGGCGGATGCACTGGCTGCGGAAGGAGTGGCAGTTCCTTTCTGCGGCCCGGACCCGACCCTGTGCCAACAAAACAGATAATACGCAAGGCGACGAGGAAGTGACTGAGGAGCCAGCACTTCTTCTGAAGGGATGGATTGATGGACACGCTAGGGCAGATATTGAACTACCAAGGAGTAGGCTGAGGAAGATAGCAGGACTCCTAACAGGGCACTGCTGTGTAAGGAAGCACATCTACAACCTAGGAGTAGAGGAAAGTTCCCTATGTAGGGGTTGCGGCATGACTGACGAAACGTCAGTCCATGTTCTCTTAGAGTGCTCTCACTGGGCTGTACTACGCAGGCGAATCTTCGTAGTCCCTGTTATGGCCCCTGGAGACACAAGCAGGCATCCACTAAAAAAGGTTGTGGCCTTTATTAAAAGGGCTCGGCTTCATGGATATCTAGGTAGCAAGAATGGCACAACGGGCCCGCCAGTGGCCTCAGTGCTGGAACCTTGGCTTGAGTTTGTCTAGGTCAAGGCTCGCCTGCACATTTAGTAGTAGTAGTAGTAGTAGTAGTAGACCGCAGTAAAGTAAGATTAGTGTTGGTGCCTTGATATAACGATATTCTGGAAACGAACTGAGGAGAAGAGGTTCAGCAACAATTTATGTTGGACCAAAACCAGTCCTTGGACCCACAAAGTGGACAGAGGACAAATACAAAAATCGATACAGCCTAAGAATGACTACTCAAAAGCACCTGCACAAAACGTGGCTGTATAATTCAGAACTCGGCTAAAGACTTTGAGGCATAAAGAAATATAACTTTTAGAGACTTACTCTTTCTTCAGATGAAATTTGTAACTTTTCCACGTCCTTTCTGCTGTATTGTTTCAATTGGTGTATATGAACGTAAGCAGCATGTGAATGGCTGCTTATAAAATCTTCAATAACTTGTTCATTCGATATTGTTTTGGGAATAATAACCCACAAATTATTGGAAGTTCTTCCCAACGAATCGTTCAGTCCAGTGAAATAAAGAAATCTTCGTATAGAACTCTGTTTTATATTCGCTGTAAAAGAATTTAAAACGCAAAGTGAAAATCCAATCATTTGAAAACTTACCTGCAGCTCCACCTTCAAACTGATCGGTAGTATCAAGCCTATCCACCGTTCCTGGTAGAGTAAAAACACTGCTCAACAAACTATTATACTTAATATCAACGAAATAAATAAACAAAATAAAGCTAGTCAGCAACGGTCTAGCTGGTAAATATCTCGCAGATTTGGGAATATTCAACTGAAACATTAATCTATAAACATCGAACACACTGTCTGAATAAGTTTGATTAGTTAATAGCTTCAACAATACCGCAGTTACCAAACTAACCAATATTGTCGCTATTAAAATTGTCTTAAGAAACATGTTGAAGTAACAGTTGATTTGAACAGTGGGATCGCTCGGTTTCAATGAGTAGAATGTTACATCTTTCACCAAGTCTTGTAGATAGGTCAAGTGCACGTGCTGTCCATTATCCGAACCGTAGAGTATCAGATCGATGTTGCGATTTTGTACGTCTTGTTTGGCTGTTTCAAATGTACCAGTTTTCAAAAAACTAAAACAATAAATCCGAAACATTGTAGAATAATCAAAATAGTAGATGGAAAGTAGTGGAAAAGATAAGAAAATAGAAGAAAACATGAGAGAAGATAAGGAAAGAAAAGAGTAGAGGATATAAAAGAAGAAGAGGGCTGGAGAGACAGGAGAAGGGAACACAGGAACAATGAGGATAACGAAGAAAGAAGGAGGAATGAATAGGATGGAAAATAAGTGCTGTGCAGTTGGAAAGTATGTGGTTGGAAGTTTCTTTTTCCATGCCACAAAATCTACATTCTTCTTCCTCCACTATTTGGAGCTTTATCAGGTGCCCATTCAGGCGACAATCTCCTGTTAGGATCCCTGCAAAAACTCTTAGCGCAGTTTTACTTTGACTTATGCATTCATTTGATCTCAACAGGTTGTAGTCACCCAGAAGAGTCTTCGATTGTATAAGCCCTTTTAGATCTTTCCAATGGTCAGATCTTCTCTTTTTCTCGGCTTTACCTATTTCTTCCAATATCACATTGGGGCTGATTCCGCAAAAGGGTTCAGGCCCCCAGAAAGTTATTTCAGTCCCCCTCTTTGCTAGTTCATCTGCTATTTCATTTCCTTTTACTTCAATGTGTCCTGGAATCCATAGTAAGGTGACTATATTGTTCTCGCCTAGTTTATTGAGTTTGTCTAGGCATTCCCACACCATTTTGGAGGTAAAATTGAAAATGAGTTTGTGCGCATGTGGGCGGGCTCGCCATCAAGTTTGACGCTTGCCGTATTTGTACTTACTCAACAAGAAAATCCGAATTGTTGGATAAATATTGAGGTGTGAAATTCATAATTTGTCCAATAGCATTGACCGCTATAAACAAAGCTCCAGGATATGTATCGTTAAAAGGATTCCACATAAATATGGCATGCATGTTCCAGGATATTGTTACCGGGCATCCGTTTAGATTTTTCGGGATGCGGTTATCGAAAGGACCTTCTCTAAATGTCTCAACTGGATGGAATATTCGTCCACATTCGCTGTTGGTGTCGTATGGAAACCAAACAAATAATTTTTTATCGATGGTGGAAATGATGGATCTTAAAGTTAAAAAATAATGATTCTTGTTCGCTTTTACGTACCTCTCGGCTGAAAAGTACCTGTATATATTATAAGTCCACAGTAAATGAAAAGATTCTTTTATTTGTTCATAAGATACTAACATCTGGTAAATTATAAAAAACTTCCCATCGGAATTTAATTCTTGCAATTTATTCAAATATGACAAAGATTCGGATAATTCTATTAAATTATCGATAAAAAACACATAATTATTTTTTTGGAATTTGTGAAATGTATGCTTGATGTAAGGATTTCCTGAAGGATTCAGTAAAAATTTTGTTGTTTCCATTCGAAAAAACCATTTGTTGACAGATGAGTTTTGATAGTACACCAAAGTTATTGGAGGTTCCATATTATTTTCTATAATATTTTTAACTGAATCAAAATTATCAGTTGTACAAGATAACGATGCAACTTTATTTAAATATAGAAGAAAAAGAAGAATATATATTTTATTCATTTTAAAAATCATACTGAATGATATAAGAAAAATATTGCACTTTATATATAACATGTAGGTATAGAAAATAAATTTATTATTTAGGAAAAAATGGCTACAAATCAATATAATTATAATATATTGAGAGTGATTCAAGTAGGCTTATCTTTTTGGCAAACATTTTTTAAGATTTTCGAACAAGTGACTTGATGCTAAATCTGGAAAAGAAGATGGATGGGAAAGAACATTTTCTCGATGAAAGATCATTTATCTTTTTCACTGACTTATACTATGAAAGACCCATGTTCAGTCCATTGCTATAAAGAGTGTCTCAGAAGTCCTATAATATAGGAAGATATCAGGTTAAAAGTAAATGATACTAAGTTAACAAATGTAAATATTTATTGTCTGTCTACATTTGTGAAGGTGAGGGACAATATGAAGGCGATATAAAATCTTTGAGCCGTTAATTTTAAATTCTTTCAACTTCCTTTTATTTCGGAATAAAAAAGAATCAAACAACTCACTAGTATTTCTTCTAGGAATCATATTGTATGTTACAGTTTTTCTCTCAATTACCAAAATACTATGGGAACAATAATCAACTGATATTTTAGGAAACATTCATCGACGGACCTATTATTTTGTATATAAACCAATACTTATATACTTATTAATAAGTAATGTATATATTTAAGGTTGTTTTATTACGTAGCAACCAAACAATCACAAAAATTCATATAATAGAGGAAACGTTTACATAAAAATAATATTTTTTTGGCTATCCCGAAAATTCACATAGACTAGGGGGGATCTTTTTTCTAGCTTTTAACCACGAACAGATGCGTGAAAACGGCGCGCCGTGGAACAGCTTGTTTATCTATTCTGGTGCTTTTGGAGCAGTTGGGACTGCCTAAAGCTCTGTTGACGCGTCCAAACAAGGCCGTGGAAAAGTCCGTATAAGTATATCGGGGGTAGTACTAGAGTGCCACTAAGCTAACGTCTCGGTAGATAACAATATTAGGTGAGGCGGGTTAAAGGGCACGACAGGAGTAAAGGTACATTTTAGGACCCAGTGACACCTACGACTTCGACAATTGCGCAACTAGCCAAACGTTACACCCATGCTCAATCCCTCAAGAGATGGGATGGAATCAAAGGATGCATCAAAGGATGCAGACCGTGTCCCCAGTCACTTGGCGTTTTCAAGACGTTCAAGCTTCCGCGTTTAAACAGTCCTTATAGAATGGGCTAAACTACACATTGGCTGACAATGAGCGGTCTGGCACCGTCCCAGTCCGCGCGTTTTACAAACAGTTCTACGGCTAGTAAACCGCTAGCTTTTAACGGTTTCTATAGTTGGATACGGCATATAAACAGTCCGTATAGAATGAGCCTAAAACTCGGCTTGCGTCTTCACAGTATCCAGGAATATTAGGCTTTTTCTACTCGCTAAACAATGTACTATTGTTTGTTCTTTATATTCCACTTTTTCTGTCTCTTTTCTCTTTCTCTTTTTAATAAAATTTGAAAAATAAAAATTAACACCAAAAGTATATTTCTATTAACTACATCACATTTTCTTATTCCTAATTATTATTGTTAAAATATATAAATTTAAATCGTAAAAAAGTGAATAGAAAACTATTGTACGCTGACCCGATTCAAATCATCAATTTCAGAATATTGTGGTCGGGAAGTCTTCGGAGTGATTACGTCTATAGAATTGTCAAAATCTTCTACTTCTTTTCCAGTAGTTTTTCGTCCATGGCCTACAGTTCCTCCAGCACCTTCTGCAGATTTAAACACTTCATATGTACCGGAGTAGCTGTAACTTTGAAACATCACAGAACTACCCAAATGATTCTCTTTCCTTTTCGTAACGTTCTTCAAAACATTGTCTACAATAAAATTATAATTTTTATAAATCATGTTGCACTCACAAAATTAAGTTGGTACAAGAAAATTGACAGTGTGAATAACATTCCATAATTTTTTAAATAAAAATACCCTTTTTGACAATATCTGTCATCCTCTTACCTCCTAGATCTAAACAATGAATTTCCACCTCGATACTTTTTCTGTCTCCAGACACAGATGATGTTTTTTCACAGGCAAACGTGTTTTCCGGGCATTCTTCGCCGTAACATTGTTTTACACCTGAAAAATAATGAAAAATAACATATTTTCAACTATTAACGTCCAATTCCATTTTTTTTTTCAAATTGATTACGGTGCAGAATTGTATTTCAAAGGTAATTTCCCAAGTTACGTGGCGTATTGAAAAAAAATTAACACAAATCATCCTAAAAAGAGAGCTAGTTGTTATTTTAATATAAACTGTAGAATAAATAAATATTTCAGTTGATTTTCTAATATGTAAAAGCATCCAACAGTATTTTCCGTAATAATTAAATGAGATATAGGGAAATCTAAAAAATATCTGACATTAATGTAATAAGTGTTGCCTACGTACATAGGTACACGTAACTGCAATCTGGAAGCTGCTAAATACAAACAATGACAATTAATTTTATTTTGGTGTGATCGTGGAAAAAATCTTGTGTGTATTTCGAGCAGAAAGTCCTTTGGTAGTCTCGACAGATTACCACGCTCCGCTGAAATAGCTATTTCTCCCAGCGTGCGGAAAAGTCCACTTTTCCTCACTCTTTTTAGTGTGGAAAGAACCACTTTTCTGCACTAGTCCGGAAGTGAATTTGTTAAGTTTTTGGGGAGTATACTGACATTTGAATATTTAAAATATATATTTGTATGTTTGTAGCTTACCAAATGACTGAAAAATTGAGAAATTTATTAGAATTTTGCTCTAATTTTCAATAGAAAGAAACGTATTTTTCAATAATTTTTCAATGGCCCTACTATAAGCCTCATCAAATGAATATCAAATAATAATAATTAATTTGTTGATATGTACTTAATAATAAAAAATGTTCCTTTATGTTATGTTTTGGTTTTTTTTCGCATAATAGTAGAAAAAATAGTGTACCTAACACGTGCGTAAAGTGGCTTCCCCGCACGCGATTTCTGCAATAGCGTGCAGAAATGTATCACTTTCCGCACTTGTTAGGTAATTTATGATACAAGTGCGAGAAGTTATACTTTTGCGCACGAGTTGCGAAAATGCAAGGCACGAACGTAGCGAGCGCCTTTTTCGCAACGAGTGCGCAAAAGTACTTCACGCACAAGTGTCATACAAAACTTTATCTACGACCACATGAAGGAAAAATATAAAAAATGTGCTCTGAAGGGGTTAAAAAATATAAAAATGTACTTTCTATAAACAAATATATATACAACGAATTCTAATTATTTAAATTCATATTTACAGTGAAATGAGGACAATTATTTAAATTACTAATTATAACATTGGTTAATTTGTGCTTTTTTTAAGTAACAATCATTTTTCACTATGTCTGACACTTCTGTCAAATTTACTGACAGCACAAAAGTTTGTGCAACAAACGACTAAATTCAAGGCAAATAGAATTATGTACGTAGGTAAAAAAGAGTGTTAAAATGAAAACCTCATTTAAAAAGCATTGGTCATTTACGCACAATTTTGGGTCATTTTGGGTCCCATATGAAAAGCGTTCTTCATTTATGTACGCTTATTAACGTATGTATAATGTATGATTTCACACACTTTTTTTGGTTCGTAAATGTTTAATTTTAAAGGTGGTCGTAGATAAACTACTATATTATATCCGTCCGCAGAAGTGTTAATAGCAATTTTCTATTATATTATTTATTGTTTTTTGGAATTAAAATAATTACCATGTCTAACAACAATAAATTAATTATTGTTATTAGCATTCAATTACCTCAGACATACAAGTATGTTTATACACAATATATTTCAGTAAAAATACATATATTCGTGTAAAAAAAATTTATGGAATATTGTTCAACTTGCAATATATTAAAATCAAGGACGAAAGAAAAACAATAACTATTTGAAATAATAACTAGGTATACAACAAATATGCAGATTAATCACGAATCCGATAATTTTAATGACACTTTACAGGTTAATTGCTTCTGACTTTATTCGAATAGTCGTTCAAGACTTTTTTTACTTCTAACGCTTCATTTTTACTATTGAAACGACTCACATGTATCAAGGACCGATGACAAAACAAATCTTTAATAATTTTATTGTAATATCATGCCAGGATCATCAGGAATAAGATTCATTAATAATATTTTAAACACTCCTACTACTAATGAAAGCTTATCTACTCTCTATTATTAGAAAAAAATATTGTTAAAACAGTGAAAAACCAGATTTGTATTTGTGTAGATAAGTTTGTTATCAAAAATTGTGTTTGCTGCAGCTTTATTTTTCCCCCAAGAAGTGCTGTCAGCAAAATACTTATCGTCGCTTGTTAAACAACGTTTCACTATTTTCTGTGATTCCCCTAACTCGTTAAAACTTTCCACAAATCGTCTTTCTAACTGAAAAAAATATTTTTTCTACTTCTGTCACTAAAACTGCATCTAAAACAGGTGTTTGACATTCGCAAATCATCTCTTCAAACACTAGTGAGGAAATTATCAAAGCTTTGCTTGAACTAACTAAATCTGGTTCTTACGATATCCCATAATGTATTGTAAAAGACTGTATTCAACTTTTGGCCAATCCTCTTAAAACTTTATTCAACTTATCCTTGGATCTTTGAATTTCCCCAATATGTGGAAGGAAGTCAGAATTGTTCCAGTTTTCAAAAATGGTTTCAGCTCTGTCAAACCTTTCCAAGTTATTTGAAATTGTCATATACAATCGCAATCGAAGGATAAATGTCACTATTGACATTTCGTTCATTTCGAAGAAATTTAAATTATTTTATTCGGAATTTATTTCAATACGATCGCGCAAAAAATGGTATAAGCATCTCGAACGTTAAGGGTAATTACAACGTTTGCGTGTAGATTCCTCTCGTAAAATTGGACAAAATGATATGAGGATTAAGGGGTCTAGCACATTTACTTTTCGAAATACAGGGTGTTGAAATTTTGAAAACCTGAATGTTTCAATTCGATAACTTTAAAATGGATGGATAAATTGAATTGACATTTGGCAGGTTTTTTTTAAATGTAAAAGGGCATATTTTGATAGAAATAGTAGTTTGTGCAACTGCAACTAGTGTGGATATGATGGCCATATCGCACGAGAATGAAGTTTGAGCACGACGCCGTAGGCGGAGTGCTCAATCGTTCAAATGCGATATGGACAATCCACACGAGTCGAACAGCATTTTTTTTTCTACGACCCACTTAGGAAAAAATCTAGATAATAAAAATTTCTATAAACTGTAATATAACTTCAAATTGAAAATTTAACAATTCAGTTTTATGTTTCCACTAATTTTTTTGTGGTAAACGTACAGTTCTTGAATGTCCAATTTGTATAATGCTACGGTTTCCCTTTTTAAATATACGATGCTGTTATAAGTAGATGTTGCCAGTCGGACTCCCTCATGAAGGGTACCGTACCATTATCTATAATAATGTATATTCTGCTATATATTTCAAACGTCTAATTGTTGTCGTTATTAATATCAAGCAGAATAATTATTTAAAAATAAAATTAACAATAAAAAAAACTTCTTCACGGGGAATCGAACCCGGGTCTACCGCGTGAGAGTCTGGTTTGCTTACTACTAGACAAAATGTTTATCTATAACGTCAGATGTATGACATAATTTTTGCTTAAAAAGAACTAAAGTTCCTACCGTGTGTCCCGCGACACGTTCTACCTTTTTTTTATCTTGGTAGGTAATTTCAAGCAGCAAAAATGTTAAAGACAATCTCCTGGGTATACAAAACTATGTTGCACAATTTTTTGTTGAACTACCATCCCTGATTTGTCCATTATTGACCTAGGTTGATTATAGAAAAAATTATTAACCACTAATAGAGAAATTCAATTTCTCAGTTGGATAGAAGCAGCAATAATTGTCAACTTCACAGCAAGTAGTGGAAAAAAATATATCTACCTCTATAGTTAATTTAATACTTTTCTCACCAGATCTAATATTCGGGAACGCATATGCTGAAAAAAGAAGGGCGCAAAAAGTAAAAAATGTTGCACAAACTTTAAACATCTTGATACACAAATGCGCTTTTACAAACTCTACCGATAAACAACTTAATGTTTCCAATTTATAACTGCTGCATAGTAAATATTACTCATATTAGGTATTACACGTTTTAATAGCTACACCAGTGGCACACAGGAAACTAATAAAAAGGGGTACATGAAAAGTGGAAAACGATAAAATAGTTATAATTGACGTCTTATTATGCTGCGACGATCAAATGAGTCAAAAAATGGACTTTACACACGAATTTCATACCATATTTTTTCTACTACCGCAATTTTTATCGGAATTTTGATAGAAATTAAATATTTACTTCAAGCACTAGTGTGTGAAGTAAATATTTAGGGATAAGGGGTTGTGTTTTTGGAAATTTCAGTACTTAAACGTTGTTATTACCTGACTTGTAGTAGAAAGTACCTGAAGTTTTGTCGTTTTTTTTGAGCGTAGATCCAAATGAGACCCAACCAAAAAAAGAGAATAACTTCTGTTTTCTTGTGTTCCTTGTGGCATTACTTATTCTTTTTTCTCTTATTTTTTGGGAATCAAACCACAATAATGTTTTTATATTTTTTATTTCGACGTTTCAGCTACCGTTGTCAAGATTAATTAGTTATTAAATAATTTTTGGTCCCTATCTGACACAACGAAAAAAATTCACAACTAGACAACGTCGAAATAATAGCATATTAAGTATCAAGAACGGTAAGGGTTGTTTACCGGTCGACAGCAGTGTTTTGCTGGAGACCGGTATTAAGCGGCATCCACATTATGTCGAATGGTGTCGATCGACAATCGACTATTGTAAAACTGCGTCCACATTATGGATCGACAATGTCGGGCGACCATCTACACTGGATCGACACCATTCGACATATAGTGGACGCGACTTTACCCCTAACGTTCGAAATGCTTTCACCATTTTTCGCGCGATCGTATTGAAATAAGCTTCGAATGAAATAATCTAAATTTCCTCGAAATGAACGAAATGTCTAAAGTGACATTTATACTTCTCGATCAGTTTGAAATATAATTTGCATTTTGGTGAAATTGTTTTCATGCTATTTATTACTTTTTATATTGTTCTGTTCGATTCTGTTCATTAAAAAAATATGGATCTTCTTTTTTTTTTGTTCCTTTTGTGTAATGAATGAAGTAATATATTGCTTAGGACCACTTAAATGTATGTAGGGCTAAGACGTCGGTAAGTAATTTACTTATCGACGTCTGAACGGTAAGTAAATCACTTACCGACGTGTTAGACTTAGACAGTAAACACAACCTACCGTCCTGACAACCGATGCTGTAAATAAACAAAAAAGATCGATGGCACAAAAAAATATAAAGGCATTATTATGGTTTCAACGCCATATTATCTCGAAAAAGAAAGAACTTAAGTGGATGCCATTATTTCAGAATTAATTAGCCCACAATTTCTTTTCTTGACTGGATTAATAAGTTGTCGAGCAATACTATTTTATCAAGTTATATCCTTTAGTCAATAAATACCATCTCCGCCGCTGTTGGCGATAATAATTTGGTTTATCGAATAAATTGCGCAATTTTCTAATATAATCATGCGATTTTACAAGAATAACTTCCATTCGGGTAAATATTATCGGAATTTTTACTGACTTTTCATAAAACCATTTGGATTTTTAAAAATATTCAAGAAATTTTTACGATATTAAAGGTCAGGGATAAGACACAAAATAACAAACAATTAAAGTACCGATATCAAAATTCCTCATTTGTAAATCATACTGTCACCTAATGATCTCATTTTGGGTAACTACTTGCTAGAAAAACCAAAAATAACCTTTTTCCACCGAGAGATGCTTTTTTCCTGTCCAAAGCAGGTGGAAGGTTACAAGAAGAAAATTTAAGACCAAACTTCAAATAAATGAGTTAAACAGCCACATTTGGTAATAAATATCTAATTGAATTTACAATTTTTTAAATAGTTTAATAATGGAGTTGTGAACAAAAAGCCGAATTGAAATTAAATACATTTATTTATTTGAACAAATAAAATTAAAACCGTCCACCACAGCAGCTTACACAAATTTATTAAAAAAATATTTATATATACTTATATTTCCAAAAATAAGGTTATTGGATTTTTCAATACTAAATATTGGTTAATAAATATATACGGTGTGTTCTATTAAATTTGGGATCATATGGAAAACTAGAAGTTTATTAAAAATAAAAAAAGCAACAACAAAATGTACTCTAACCTTGAATAAAATTTATAATATTAAATATTAATTATTGTGTTTTATTTTTTTCTAAATTTAATATTAAAAAAGTTCTTCCATACGTCTGCAACTTAAGTGGACACACTATATTTCAAAACAACTTTGTACAATCTCAGTAAAAATTATTGTCTATAACTTCATTTCCTTTCCAAAGCCTTTGATTTGAATTAGGCGTTATATCCGAATACGAAGTACTTTGATATTTTGTATAAGGATTCAAAGAACTTGGTTCTTGAAAGTAATACTCCTTTAAACTGGCACCTAAAACAAAAAATAATATATTACAGCTAACAATATTCTACTGACCATCGTACACTAACTACCAACAAGTAAATTCACTTCGTCGATTTATGGGTTACCGAAAATTTCCTTACCCCTCCTATCGTCTGGCTAATTTAAATCGAGAAAGTGTTGAGTATTGTGATGAACAGACGTGCAAGGCGTGCAAGGAGGAAAAATGTACCAAAATTTTCAAACGTTCCGACGCAAGTGAATTTACTTGTCGATAGTTAGTGTACGGTGGTCTTTACATAATTTTTGTTTATTTTTGAAATTTTAATACTTTACTTACCAACAATATCCAGACAATTTATGGTTACGCGTAAATAACCTTGATCAGTTGATTCTATGTGTTTTTTACATCGGGATGTTCCTGTGGGACAAGGACTACCATAACAAACAGGAGCTGGAATTAAACAAAGATTATATTAAATTTAATCTTTAAGAAAAAAAATTAACTTACCATCTCCAATATAAGCTGGAAGAGACACATATATAAATATGGCAAAAGTCAAACAGAATAGTGTCCAAGCTGTAAAGTTCATTTTTTTTACTTAACGCTACGGATACTAACAACAAAATGATAAATTTTCATGTCACAATTCTTTCTTATTGGTTACCAATATCAATTTCGTAATAAATAATAATATTTATCGTTGTTTTCATTATTCCGCTAATTTATTATTGATAAATTAATTTAATTTAATCCAAGATTCAAGTTTGCGTATCAATAAAAAAATAAATACTGCACTTATTTGTCTACTGATACTGATAACTTTTGTGATCGCTTTCTTGGTAACTTATCAACGAAAATTCTGCAAAACTGTTTTTATTTGCTTTTTAAACAATATATTTCTCAAAATACTTGATTGTTTTTGATTTAAAATTCAATATTCAACCGACTAAAATGATTTTTTTGACACCTTGTAGAAAATTCATTAAAACTGTCACCAGCATTTTGAATTTTTCTAAAAATAAATTGGACAATTTAATATTAGACTATGATCCCATGGGGAAAAAGTGTCGCGATTTGAAACAGCAGCAAACCCATTCAGAATGATAGTTTATCATGCCACCATCAGTTCCAGTACTATGGCGTACATTTTCTCTTGTGTAGAAAAGCGCAGTGGAAAACTGAACATTTTATTTTCCACCGTCTAAAAATGTGATGAAACTGTACGCAGTTTGTTACATTTGATAGTAGAATCATAGAAGATCGGTCCAGACTCTATGACGTTCAAAAATAATCGCGAGGAAAATTTTTGAAAACTCTTATTTTCTATCCTCTAAAACTGTGATTTGAAACTGTACGGCATTTGCCTCTGTAGACTATACAACATATAAGTAGATATTTGACAGTAGCGCAGTACAAAAAAAGTTTTGTGAAAATCTCGGAAAATAAAAAATTTCCCACGGCTTTTCACACAACTTTTTTTGTACGGCGCTACTGTCGAATATTTATTTATATGTTGTATAATCTACAGAAAACAAAAGCCGTACAGTCTCAAATCACATTTTTAGAGGGTAGAAAATAAGAGTTTTCAAAAATTTTCCTAGATTTTCCTCACGATTATTTTTGAACGGCATAGAGTCTCGACCGATCTCCTATGGTTCTACTATCAAATGTAACAAACGGCGTACAGTTAAATCACATTGTTAGGGGGTGGAAAATAAAATGTTCAGTTTTCCACTGCGCTTTTCTGCACAAGAGAAAATGTACGCCATAGTGCTGGAACCGATGGTGGCATGATAAACTATCGTTCTGAATGGGTTTGCTGCTGTTTCAAATCGCGACACTTTTTTCCCCATGGGCTCAAAGTCTATATACTGGATGGAATGAAATAATATTTATGTACCGTAAACTCTAAACACCCTGTAGGGTAAACTAGAGACTACACATTTTTTTATTCGTTCCAATATATCTTTCTTTACAAAAGATTCAAATTTTTGAAGAAAACCTCAATTTTTGCGATATAAAAAATATTTATTGTTAATATCGACATCAACTATAAAATTAATTATAAACAATTAACGAATTAACAACGCGTAATTCCTTCTCGTGCTCTTGTATTAGCTTGGATTCGTAAAGGTAAGCTTGCTATTGAATTATTAATAATGTGATATGAACTGACGTATCAAAAATTGTTAAGTTTTCTTTCAAAATTTGTATCTTTTGTTAAGAAAAATATATTTGAATGAATCAAAAAACAAAATATCAAGAATTAATAAGCCTCTCCAATTATTTACCCCATGGAATGTTTAGAACTAACGGTGCACATTCCAACCGGTTTAATAAATTGTCAATTATATTTTTATAAAAATTCAAACCGCTCATGATAATTTCAATAAATTTTTTACAGTCTGTCGAAAATAGTTATTTGTATGCCAAGGACTGAAAGATCCAAAACTTTTTCAATTACACTGAGGAAAGAAAATAGAAAATAGAGAATTATTCATGGTAGGTGCAAAGTCAATATTAATTTATTAATTATTTGCAAAAAGTAATGTAGATTGTACCTCCAGGACAATTTTATTAATATTTTATTGGATTGGATGCAGATGTAATAATATGTATATTTTGTATATCTCTACCAGAACGTCCCGAAAGTGTTTTGCAGTATAGAACTGTCACTTTCTCTAAATGGAACACTCAAAACGCAACTTTCAGTATGTAAATGAATACAGAATGAGTAACTTTCAGATGGCGTCGTCCAAAAAATAATTTAAATCGGCAGAAAACTAAAAGAATTATTCTATATCGAAAGTAAATCTAATCGAGGATTATTTGCCGCACCCTGTACACTGTGTTATTTAAAAAATGCGACATATGTATTCCTGTACAATATTGTCAAACGCGAGCTAACTTTTTTACCATATAGCGTTTATAAAAAATAACATATTTGGAAAGGTCGTTGAAAAATAAGTTCAAACGCACTTTTTATTTTCTTAAATTCGCTCTGGTTTATTAAAAAAATGTATGATTATGTTAAAAAAAAGTAGCATCTTATAAATAACACAGCGTATATTGTGAATACATTATTTTACCATTATGTTGATTCAATGGATATTTCTAATAAAACAAAGTTTTCAATTAGTTGAATGAAATTTTATTTGGCCAATTTACAATACTTATTAGATATTTTAATTCCTCAATATATTTGACAACACGATCTGTCAAATTCTTCTATCTCGAATTATTCCAATCCATCAAATCCGCTATTTCGTTATACTCGGGTGTAAATGGATTTTCTCCAACATCAGAATAAGAAATACTTTCAGCTCTCGAATTTAGCTTCAGCGTTACAGGATATTCAAAATAATATTCTTTTATCATATTACCTAAAAAATAATTCATCATTTTCATTTTAAAAAAATATGGAGTACCTCAAGGTACAGACAAAAGGCTATTTATTATATAGATTTATGCTGTAATTCTGTCTTCAATCTACTCTACTTTACTACATTCAATTAACGCCAAAATCGGTATTAAGGCCTGCACACACATAACCGCACCGTACCCGTTCCGTATAAAAATATATTACTTACCAAAATTATCCAAACAAGTTACTGTTTTACACAAGGTTTCATAATTTGTTGGTCTCAATAATTTTCGGCATCGAACTGTTTCCACGGGACAAATATTACCATAACAAAGAGGTACTAAAAAGGTATGTTTAAGTATTGGTAAAAAAATGGTAATTTAAAACTTACCTTCTCGATACCATGATGGAGATGATCTACACGTAGATTCGACGAAAACTAAACAACAAATTAACGAAAAAGAAAAATTCATTTTTACCTAATTCCTACCCAAAGATAATAACCGAAAAAAATGCATTTCTGTCCATGACTTCTTTTTATAATAAAATTGTCGTGAAAGAATTTTTGATAAATTCGTTGGAATCTGATGGAAAATGGTGAATATAATTTCGAAAATATTTGTAATTAGTAATTAGGGATCCAGTGGCGTATCATGAGGTGTTTTTTATGGCTTAAAACCCCCCTCAGAGACGGACGAATTAAAACTGTTAATCTTGAACCGTTTCAAAAACTTTTATATAATAATAATAATTTGAGTATCAAAGAAATTTTGAATTCTATCCAACAAGTTTTTTGAACTGGGGAGTTGGGTTCTATAGAAGAAGTGACACTTTGAAGCTAGTTTATGAAAGATAAAACAGAAGAGCCACAAAAGGCTATTTACGCATTGAAAAATTTGCTTCCCACAATTTATGAACTTTTAATCATAATGTCAACTTTACCATGTGGCCACATGTTCTTCTGAAAGGTCATTTTCTTCCCTAAAATGTCTAAAAAATTATTCTATTACCCCCCCTAACACAATACTCTGGCTGCGCCGCTGCAGAGATCACCTACTTGTGATTTGCGTTAATTTATTGTTTACATGAGCTTGTATTAGGTACATGTTATCATATTATTAATATTTATTATTGGAACTTTAGTTCTTTACGCCAGGTTATGTTTGAGCGCAAAAGATCTGACCGTTACGCGTTACGTTACGCTACGTTATGTTACATTGCTTCGTTATATGCCTTGCTTGCGTGCTTGTGCCTCCGTAGTCTCTCTCTCGTTTACGAAGCAGCGATTCATAATAATATGCTCCTGCCCGGATTCGAACCCGGGCCGCCCGCGTGCAATGCGAGCATTCTACCACTGAACCAACGATGCTATATTGAAATTCTATGCAAAGCTGGTATTCGCAGTGCTGGTGATCTACTTGAATTTGTTAGGATACATTTTTACTATTATTTCCATAATTTTTTTTGCGCGATTAAGGGGTCTAGCACATTTACTTTTTGAAATACAGGGTGTTGAAATTTTGAAAACTTGAATGCTTTAATTCGATAACTTTAAAATGGATGGATAAATTGATTTGACATTTGGCAGGTTGTTTTTAAATGTAAAAGGGCATATTTTGAAAGATCTAGAGTAGTTTGTGCAACTAGTGTGGATATGATGGCCATATCGCACGAGGGCGAAGTTTGAGCACGACGCCGTGGGCGGAGTGCTCAATCGTTCAAGTGCGATATGGACAATCCACACGAGTCGAACAGCATAATTTTTCTACGACCCACTTAAGAAATAATCTAGAAAATAAAAATTTCTATAAACTGTAATATACCTAACTTCAAATTAAAAATTTAACAATTCAATTTTATGTTTCCACTAATTTTGTGATAAACGTACAGTTCTTGAATGTCCAATTTGTATAATGCTACGGTTTCCTTTTTTAAATGTACGATGCTGTTATAAGTAGATGTTGCCAGTCGGACTCACTCAAGAAGGGTACCGTACCATTATCTATAATAATGAATATTCTGCTAAATATTTCAAACGTCTACCTATTGTAGTTATTAATAACAAGCAGAATAATTATTTAAAAATAAAATTAACAATAAAAAAAAACTTCCTCACGGGGAATCGAACCCGGGTCTACTGCGTGAGAGTCTGGTATGCTTACTACTCAACCACCAAAGAATATGCAAATCGTTTATCTATAACGTCAGATGTATTACATAATTTTTGCTTAAAAAGAACTAAAGTTCCTACCGTGTGTCCCGCGACACGTTCTACCTTTTTATTCATTTTGCTTTTTGACAGCTTGATTACTATTAAATATTTTGACAAATAATAGATAAGAGTGCTCGGGTCAGGTTGATTTATTAATTTCTCAATTAATTTTGCATGAACAGCTGAATATTTTTTTTTCGGGCCGAGATGGAAAACTCATGTTCGACTGGGTCCTTAACCAGTACCCAGACAGTGTTGGACTCATCCCCACGGAAATGCCTACCAACCAAACCCATCTCAAACTAGCCGTTACCCCCGCCTTGGAATCACTACCCTAGTATACTTCAAGACGAGCGGCGGTCCCTCACACACTCTCCGTCATCTTCTCTCTTATATCACTCCTACCTCTCACATGTCATGTCGAGTCCTTCTCTTTCCCTAATCATACTCTCTACTACGCCACTTATCTCCATCCATTCCTCCTCGCCCCACAACATACTCTCCACCATATTTTCCCAATACATCGCCTCTCCCAGTTTATTTTCCAACATCTTCAAAACTTCCTCGTTTTTCCAACATCTAAACACATGTCCCACATCATCCTCCACTTCACATCTCTCGCACATTCCAGTTTCTCTTTTCCCAATCTTGTGGAGGTATAGCCCCGAATTTCCGGTCCACCCAATTTCTCCTGCTCCCAATCGCTCCTTTTAGCGCGCCCTCATACTCATCCCATCTTCTCTCCATTTCCTCATCCATCCATTCCTGTACTTCCTCTCTGGTCGCACCCCTCCAGTGTTTCTGTCTGGCTCTAGCCATCAAGTCCAATGGATAGGACCTTGACAGCACCGCTGCTGCCAGTCCACCCACTGTCCTGTACACCTGCACGACCCTCAGGAGTATCCCTCTCTGCTGGATATTCTTAGTTTAAATTTAATCTCAAATTAGTTTTAGTTAAGTTAATGTTGCTTGAATCCCCTATATAAAACCATAAAACTAGATCTAAATTTCTCGAACGCACTTTTCCTTTTCAATGTAATGTCATTTGTCAAATCTAGGGAAGTTCATTCTCATCATCTGTTTTCTGTTTGTTTTCTATACAATAACTACTCGAATTTTACTGCAAACTCACCCTTCTAAACATATCATGTCGAAAAATAAATACAACATAATTAGTAGAAACATTTTACTAAGTTGGAATATTAAATATAACTATCTATGATATTTCTTAACAGCGTTTTTATTTTGTAGTCGCCTCTGTGCAACGTACTCGGTATAACTCAAATATCCATCTTGATCGACATCATCTTCTTCTAATACTTGATCGACTAATTCTGGAATAAAACAATTATCAAAAGTAAGCAGAGTTCATGACCATAGATAACATAACACTGTTCAAGACTACCTACCATGGGAGTCATTATTCACAGATTAGCGAGAATAAAATACTGTACTAGTCGAATTAAACCAAGTACTCACCGACGTAATAATTGAAATCTGGAGTATTTTGTTGTATGTGCCCTTCGAGCTCTTCATCGTGATACTCGTAATTTTGATCAGTATGTAGTATGGCTTGCAACAATTCCAGTCCGTCTAATTTTCCATTTTTATCACTATCGTGAACTTGGAAGTAGTAGAATTCCAATTCCGAGTCGGACAATTTCGATAAATCTGGTTCGGGTATTATTTCTCCCAAGTGTTCCTAAAATTGAGAAGTTAGCTTACAAAATACATTTACCTACTGACCTACTGTTAATAATTAATACCTGTATGTGTTCAGTATCATGAAGCAACTGCATATCTTCCGTTAGTTTTTCATTCGTGTCTTTAGACGGTGTGTAATGAACATGTCGCTTCTCTATTCTTTCCCCTCTGGGATGATGTGGACCTCTTGATTCCACATAAACAACCAACAATGATAAAATTTTAAATAATTTCCATAGCCTGAAACATTATAAAATTAAGTGAGATACGCCCATGGTATTTTATTAGAATATGTAATTGTAAACATAAAATGTCGTTACTTTAACAAAAATAAGCTGAAAAATTAAATTTACATACATAGACCTCGTTACTTATTATTCGCAATAACTTACATTATTTGTACCTAAATATTGGTATTGTCACATTTAAGGCTGCTCACTTTTCATGTTTTCATCATGAAACGCCAGATCAATGGTCCTGCGTCTGCAGCTGTAGGCGCGCAGGACACATAGGGATAATATTGTGGTACAAAAAGACGCATCCACACTAGACCACACTATACACATAAAATGTGTGTTCTTGTGCGACGAATTAGGTAATTACATTAAAATTTACTGAAATCCGAGATTTATAAATTTCAAATTTTACCTGCCAGTAGAATTTGGGATTTACATAGAAAAATTAACAAAAAATGATTTAATAGATTGTAATAATAAATACTTTCATCATTATGCAACACAAAATATATCAACACGTAAACTATATTTCCTATAAAAAATACTTTTATTGTTATGCAATACAAAATACATTAACACGTAAACGATGTTGCCTATAATAAATACTTTCATCATTATGCAACACTGAATACATCAACACGTAAATGATATTGCCTATGGTAAATACTTTTAACGTTATGCAACACAAAATACATTAACACGTAATCGATATTGCCTAATTAACAATATAAAGTATTTAAGTAACAGTTATTTATTCTCGCATTGGTCTAGTCATTACTTTTAAGCTCCTACAACTTTTGATAAGGATTCTTTTATAAGTTTTCCATTTATATTCATTCCGGAAATCATTAGTTCTTTATATAAATCGATTATGATCTTTTATATAAAATCAGCTGCAACACATTTTACGCTGTACTTAGCTGTTATGAAACTTTCCATCTCGAATTTTTACGTCATTTTCAGATTATTTAATTGTCAAAATTAGACGTCAACTAAATTTTACTTGCTAGATGTTTTACATTGAACTTTGTGTGTGAAATATTGATTTGATTTATTTTTATTTCCTAATACGTAATACATCGGAATATTATAAAATAACGGTCAAAATGGACAATTTAAGGTAAAAGTTTCAATAAGATAATTAAATTCTGCAATATTTAATTTTTAGACTGTATTTGGCCACTTACAATGTTGGAACTAGTACTCCGGATCAAGATTTAAAAGAATTTCTATCTATTACCGATCATAAGAATGACAAACGACCGGATTTTTTTATTCTCGCTTTTCAAGAAGTTAAGGCACAACCCCAAAATATGTTAATGGATACTTTATTTGATGACCCCTGGACCTTTGCAATTAAAGATCTCCTCCATAAAGATTATATTAAAATAAAATCTTGTAGACTGCAAGGGCTGCTCTTACTAACATTTTGTCTTAAAAAACATCTTTTGAACATTAGGGAAATTGATACCGAGTATACAAGGACTGGTTTGGCAGGAATGTGGGTAATTATACTTTCATTAGAAGCAATTATAATTTTCTCACTTGACTAGCTACACAAATTTTATTTTAAGCAAATTGGTGTATAATCATGCGTTTAGTAATTATTTTATCTGTATTTATATCCCCAGGGAAACAAAGGTGCTGTATCTACTAGATTAAATATATATGGATGTTCAATTTGCATCGTAAATGCCCATCTAAGTGCCCATGATAACCATTTAGATGATAGAGTAGAAGATTATAATAGTATCATTAATGATCAAGAATTCCATGTACCTGAAACTGCTAAAATATTTTACCATGAGTAAGTATCATGAATAATTTGAAATATTGTAATACATATTTACAAATAAATGGCAATTACACCCCAGTAATCTTTCTCTAGCTAGTGTAAATACTGTTGATCATAAAATCCTAACTGTATTTCATGTAATTGTTTGATTACTTTATCCATCATAAATGTAACTGTATACCACATAACCTTGTGCAGTCAAAATAGAGTTTTTGTTTATTAGTTTAATTAAAAAATTCAAATAATGAAATTGGTCTAGAAAAGGTGTCGGTTGATTAAAGTGAAAAAACAATAACCACACATGACAGGAAACATTTAACAATAATTACATTTTACGAGGGGAATCTAATAAGTTTTCAGTTTCTCTACATTAAAAATATAAATATTCAAATTCGTTCTCAATTTTAGCTATGTATTTTGGATGGGAGATCTCAATTTCCGATTAAACGAGGATTTTGAAAGAACACCAGAAGAAATTGAGAGGCTAATAATAAAAAAAGAAACTAAAGCATTATTTGAACATGATCAACTCAGACATGTAATGAAAAAAGGACAAGCTTTCAGTGAACTTACAGAACAAGATCCTACTTTTCCGCCTACTTTTAAATTCACTGTTGGAACTCCTACATATGATTATAAGTAAGTTTCCAGTTATACAATAAATTTTGCTTTTAATACATGAGGTTATTTTTTATTTGTAGAAGACGTCCAGCTTGGTGTGATAGGATACTGTACAGAGTAAATTCAAATAACTATGAAAACATAACTTTAAAAGCAGAACAACTTTCGTACAAGTCACATCCTAACTATTCCCTTAGTGATCATAAACCAGTTTCAGCTGAATTTATTATCAAGGTAGGATTTTATGTTTATTATCATTTGATTTATTAATCATTTAATATTTACATTGAAAAAAAAAACAGTATTTCAAATTGAACAATAAAGCTTGCTTAGTTTGGAAACATTTTTATCTCCAGAATTTAATACAATAAGTGTTTTTATCTTCAGTACTTATATATTTTGAAAGACTGTTTTTTTTAAATCAAATAACATCATAGTCATTTTCAAATCATTTTTACTAACACCATCAACAATTTCATTTTATTTTTTTTTAAATGGGATCAAAATTATATTATATCAAATTTTTCAAATATACAAGGTGAGTATAAACTATAAAATAACAGGTATTGATTTAATAAATACACTAACCCTACAGAATGGGAGAGTTAAATTTGAATATATGTATATATGGGGTGCTTAAATGTAATGCTCATATATCAGATCTGACTTTTTTTTGCCAAAACGACTTCATTCAATCGACGTGGCATCGCGTCACCGTCGTCACCGACATGCTAGTTTGATGTTTGTACCATATTATGCCTGTTGGATTTTTTATAATTGATGAAGATAAAATTTTCATGTGGGGCTAGTTTATTTATTAAAGGTTCAATTTCATAGGCGTACAATATAGTTTTTAAAAGAGGTTTAATTTTTTTTGTAAAAGTTTCCTTCCATCGATGTTTTAAAAAAATTCATCCTACCATAGGCGTAAGCTAAAATATATAAAAAGGGCTGATTTTATATTATTTATTTATTGGCGCATTATAAAGTTTTAATAAGGAGTTAATTCATTTGGAAAATGTTCCTTTTATCATAGTCGTACTTCAATATTTTCTATAGGGGTTAATATATTTTTAAAAATTTTCTCTTACCATGGGTGTATCATAAAATTTTGTTTTCTATCGATGTTTTAAAAATATTTACACCAAGGACAGTACCTACCTAAAATTTATGAAAAAGGCTCATTACATATTATTTATTCATTGGCGCACTATATAGTTTTAAAAGGGAATTGATTTATTTGATAAATTCTCCTTTTATCATAGTCGTACACTAAAATTTTCTACAGGGGGTCAATATATTTTTAAAAATTTGCTTTTACCATGGGCGTATCATAAAATTTTGATTTCTATCGATGTTTTAAAAAAATT
>CAJUYG010000807.1:93979-115557 GCA_910591675.1 Galerucella calmariensis
TAAAAAAATGTTATTTCACCAAAATATTCACTGACTCTTCCAATTTTGATACAAGTGGTTGAAATTTTTATTCAGAATTTGTTCCCCGTCGTTGTAACACCCTGTACATTGAAACAACATTATTTCAACTCAACGTTAAGCTGTAGCCTCATCCTTTCTGATCTTTTATTTTTGGTCAGCTCTACCCAATTCAACTTTCACGATATATTTTAATATTCTGAATAAAATTTCCTCGAGATAAATTGGAGTCATTGCTTTTTACTTGCCAGTGTATATTGTATCACAAGTGCAGAAAATGAGCTTTGGCAGCCCAATACTTTTTAGATGCACGAGCCAGCGAAGACAGCTGATAGTTGAGAGCTGCTAAAGCGTTTCCTGCATGTGTGACACGCAAGTTTTTTTCGCCTACCAAAAACACTTCAAAAATCGTGGCGTTATGAACTTTCCATCCTTAGGCTGCTAAATAAAACTTTCCCCCCTATGTTTGATATTCATATGATTGGTTTTTCGGTGAGGTAGGCGAAAAATTTTTCAGATTTATTGTGACAGCTCAATTTTAACGTTTTTATAATCCTTGTATTTTCAGATTAAAATCCTCCCTTGTCATCTGTCAGATATCGTTAAACCTAGTCTCACGACATGCAATTTAGCCCCTTCCTTTGGGTTTAAGTCCCAAATCTTGAAGTTATTCCAAGACCTGAAAAGTATTATAATAGTCTTACAAATATCTGCTTTTTTTAAATATATTTTCTCAATTGTCTATTATTTTCAAATATCGAAAATAAGAAATCAATCGACTTGTTCCCGAGCTGAGTCTAGCTGTAGCAGTACCGGTAAGTATTACAGCTTTAAATTCAGTTTTTTAAGTCCATAAACACCGTCAGAATAAATGAAAATAAAATTTAAACTTTTATATATATTTTTAAAAATTTTATCCGACCATCCTGTATATTAATTTTATTTTCAATTTAAAGATACACCTTGTATATTTAAAATATAAAATACTTCCAACAGAAACAAAATTAAAATAAAATTCATTAAATAAAGTAAACAATTTTTTTTGTTAGTTCAATAAAAACATCGGATACTCACAGCTGAAACAAAGGACAGCGTAAAAGCTGGTCTACGCAGACTTGCGCGCAGCGATGAATCTAGAATTATTTCGTTAAAATTGCGTATCTAGCTGCAGTGGATTATGGAATTTACTTTTATTACCTATAGACTGTAAGAAATTTTTTATTTGTTTTGTAGGTAAATTTTAAACTCAAAAAGGCGATTGAAATTATGAAATTGTGCCGGTTAGGGAAGTAGGAAAAATATTCAGTTCTTCAAAATGTTTTATTGTGTAATAACTTTTTATCGAAATGTAGATAGAAGCAGAATTTTATATCAAACGCTATATTTCCACAACTTAGAGAAAAAATGAGGTAAGTTTTCAGTGTTTCAGGGGTTTTATTAAATTTCTACTACATTTATTAACAAATACATACAGGGTTATTGGAAAAATCTTGAAGTGAATATTTGTTTTTTGGTGAGGTTTCCTAAGTTGAATTATTTAATGAAACTATTGTTAATACGCGACCCATTGTATATTTTTTTTGACTTGGAAAATATTTAATTCGGAATTTACAGTGTGTCCCAAATTCGATAGTTTTGAAGTGTAGTTTAGATAAATGACTAATTTTTTTCGTGGTCCAACCAAAACTTTTCATAAAATAACCGAACGAAAGTTCAGTGCAGTAGATAATTTATATTTATAGTTTATTTTTATGCACATGACAGTAATAAAGGCTAATTTCTAATGCAAAACTTAGTACGGTCATTTTAAATATTATTACAAAATATTTCCTAAAAATTTTATAAATGTACATTAGCTAAAGTACCTACAAGTTTTTGGTTTCTTACAATCATAAGCTGTACAGAACAATAGAAAATATTTTGGTCAGGTAAAAAACCCTGTGTATTAAAAATTACATAGCCGTATCATAAGATTATTTTCAATAGGTTTTACTATGAGTGATGTTAAACAGCTGTTTTTGGAAATAATGTGGTTCCTGAAAGCTGGGAAAGCGCAGTAAATCATACGATTCAAGGAGAAGAGAAAATGTGGAAGCTGGACAATATTACTGATAAAATGATCGAGCCACCACTCATCTTCTGATTCGGATTTGTATTGTAAGAAGTAGCTCTACTTTTACTGGTAAGTTTTGATATTAAAAATTATTATTTATGAACGTAACGTTGTTTAAAAGTCAAAGTTATACCTATATAACCAGAGTGACTCAATTTTCTTAACATACCTTGTGGAAAAAATTATTTTCTAGAAAAAACTGTCTACTTAATATACTTTTTTTTTAAATAGACTATAGAACGATCAGACGTATTTTTTTGGACACTGTATATATTTTTTTATTTACTTTTTCATATGATATGACGTATCATACCGATTTCTAAATACTTCTGGTACGTTATAGATGAAATTGAATACAGGGTGTCTCATTTTAAAAATAAAATGAATTTCACCTTTTTTTGTGATTTTATCAAAATCTTTGAGCGCTCATTACAATAAACATAATTTCATATTGTCAACGATATAGGCATATTAAACTATAGAAGATTTAAGGTTTCATTCAAATTATACTTCTAATATGAATATACAGGGTGTCCCATTGAGAAAAAAACGAAGTTATATAAAACTTTCGGTTCAATCGGAAGTACAACAAAAATAGCAGTTTCTTATTAATCAATAATTCACTCTTACCCCACCATAACATCACTTTTCAGACACATTCAGTCCTCGAGGTTTTTCTAATTGACAGTTTATATGTCACTATCTAGCTGTATAAAAATGATTGTTTAATGTACATACGAAAACAATTTGCATTTATATCTAGAAGCCATGTATACATAATAAATTATTATAAATAGATATATATTACTAGTATATTGCATTTAAACAATACTTTTAAAAATTATCATTAAAATGTAAAAAATACAAAAGCTTAAGTACTAATTCTTATATTATTCGCACAAATTTTACAGTCTTTTTGTCCAAACCAAATATATCATCATTAATTAAATTTTTCGATTTTGATCAATGTATTAAGGTGAGTAATTGGTACGTTAACAATATTCTTTACCTACGACCCCCCCTGTAATCAGTCAATAACACACAGTCGGTATCAATGTAATGATGTCTATTACGCACTGTAAAAAAATGCACAGCTGTCAAGTAAATCGCACGGCTTCCTTAGCAACTGTCAATAGATGTCGCCATTTTATTCAAAATTTACTATTTGAAAACATTCCATATGGCCACGTTTAACTATGAAAAGCCCAAAGGGCTAAGTATATGTATTGATTATAATTGAAAAATGGACTTTCGATTATCAACAATATATTAATAATGATTAGTTCTTTAATGTGCTTCTTTCATTGGTAATAGAGTAATAGAGATGGATTTTACCAAGAACCTCTAATTATGTAACTGTTATTCCTCGTGCTTCTTATAAATTCAAGTACAAGTAGGTCGTAGGTAAAGTATAGTACGTAACTCGTGTTGTAAAGCATTTTACGCACTCACGGAATTAAGCACTCGCCGCTACGCGGCATCGTGCGTAAAATGCTTCTTTCCACACACGTAATATATACGTAATATACTATTGTAAAGATCTGCAATCGCTTTTCTGGGTTGTTATAAATTTTCAATGCATTTTAGTTCAAAGTCAACATAATAAAGAATTATTACAGTTTCATTTAAAATTGTCGTTAAATCAGTGACCTTTAAACTAAGAAGAAACAACTACTTCCCGGGCTATAGACCCCGACGTACATTGAAAAACACTTCTTAGTCAAAGGGGGTCGGTATGATCTACAATATTTAACCAACCATTCTGGTTTGCAGTTAGAAGAGACAACACAACTTGCAGACCGGTTTGTAATACATTTATTCTTCGATATCAATCAACAATAATACATTTGAGTTTAACAAAAATATTGTACTTAATTTTATTCATACTTTTCACAACGAAAAATATATAACCCTATCACCTTAGTCTACGACCAAGCTTGCTACCGGCCGCTTACATAACTAACAATGCCTCCAGATCGCTCCGATTAAATAGCAGCGTCCAGGTCACTAGTTTGGTCGTATATTAACCATTGTTTAAATACGCTCGAAAAGAGGACTTGTCAATCTTAGCTCTTACATATTTTGAAAGACTTTGGTATTCGATACAGTATTCTAATCAAAAGAATTCAATAAAACTCGCAAGTCAAACAACAATAATATAATTATGAAATCAAACAATTTTATTTTGTTAAATCTACATTATATTTAAACAAGTGACGCGCTTCGCTAACACAGTAGCTTTTTCAAACGAATGGAGGTATAATGAGAAACTTTCAATTTATACAGTGCCTTAATATTTAACAATAAAATTATAATCTATTTACAAGGAAATGAAATGAATTTGTCTAAATATGGGATTAACTAAAGTATTTAACAAGTTTACCTGGAAACTCATTCACAACCATCCATACAGGAATCTTTCTAGGTAAAAAGGTTTAATAATGGAGAATTGTATCAAGTTAAGAAGATTATCTGAATATTTGTTTTTATTTATCTCTAGGGCTTCTGAAAGATTTAATTTGGAGGATTTAGTTTCTAAATGCAAAATTTCAAAATTTGAATCGAAAGAGTGTTGGTTTGCTAATAAATGATTTGAATAGTTGGAATCTAATTTTTGATTGTCATAACTACGTTTATGTTTTGAAATTCTAGTTTTAAAATTCCTAAAAGTTCTACCTATATAAATTTTATCACAGTCGTCATTACCACATTTTAATTTATAAACTCCTGATTTATTTAGTTTTGAAGATTTGGATTTGTTGTTTTTAATGAATTTGGATAAATTGTCGGTTTTGAAGCAAATATTCAAGTCCAAAGTTTCTAAAAATGATTTTATTTTTAAGGATGGTATTTCAAAGTAAGTTAAGCTTTTAAATTGGTTATTTCTGTTTTTATCAGAAGGAAATACTTGTTCTAGAGTATGTTTTCGTATCTTTTTATTTATGTTGTCAATTAAATTTGGATCGTAATTAATATTAACCGCTATTTGTTTTATTATATTTAGTTCTTTATTGTAATTGTCAATATTCAATGGAACTGTTAAAAGTCTATGTATCATACTATTGAAAGCTGCTAATTTATGACTGATTGGGTGGACTGAACTATTATGAATTGTAATGTCTGTATGTGATGGTTTGTGAAATATAGAAAAGTCATGTCTCTTGTTAATATTTGAAATTGTAAGATCTAGAAAGTTTATGGACTTATTTTGTTCAATTTCTACTGTAAATTTGATATTTTTATGTATTGAGTTAATGTGAGTAATGAAGTTATCTAATTGTCTCGTAGTACCAGTGAAGCAAGCTAAAATGTCATCTACATATCGGTGCGAGTAAACAAATTTTTTACTAAGGGGGTGTTTATAAATTATCTTTTCTATATTATCCATGAAAATTTCTGATAATAGGGGACTGAGAGGGTTGCCCATAATCAAACCCTCTTTACTGCTATAAACCTTTCTGTTGAAATAAAAATAATTTTGATTTAAACAAACTCTTGATAAATTTATAATATCAGACTGAATTATGGGATTAGTATTATTGTAAGTGAGCAAGTTATCAACAAGAGTGTTAGTTTCATCAGGTGGTATACTGGGGAATAGCTGATTTGTTACATCGAAAGATATGAATTTAGACAAGTGAGTTAGTTTTATATCTTGTATATTATTAATTAGTTCTGTTGAGTTTTTAATTGAAAATTGAGGTTTGAATGAACAATATTTGGAAATTATATCTATTTAAGTTTAAATATAATGTAGATTTAACAAAATAAAATTGTTTGATTTCATAATTTACTATGGATCTACATCAAGTAAAAGCCTCATCTATTCAACAATATAATTTAATTGTCCCCAGTATCTACTATTTTCGGTAAGGCATTACCATCATCAGGCTATAGATAGAAATATGTAGTTTGACTTGGAGGTTGATTGAACTCTTTTGATTGGATTCTAACCATATAAGTTGAAATATGGAGTTTCAGTATTCTAACCATAGATTTGTTCCAACTGGAATGCAGTCTGTTATCTATAGTTGTCAGTTCTATCATTCAACATCATGTGACATGGAATTAAATCCTGAAAATATAATTAACCAATTGAAACAAACGTTAACTGTCAACTTCAGTCGCATCGGAAGTAGAAGCTCTATTCTCATCGCATTTGTCAGTCTTGAATTTTTCGAGAAGATTCGCGAATCGATTGGAATCCGCTCTCTTTTCTTCTTTTCCCAATAAATTTTTGTAAATTTCTTTTCGAGTGTATCGATTCGATACAAAAACGGCAACTGTGAAAATACCTTGCAATCCTTCGATCATTGCATATACTAGGGGGTTACCGTACGTTTGGTTATCGAGAACGGCGTCTATGAACCAAATGGATGATGTTAACCATATCATGAAACAAGAGCGCGTTCTGAAATGAAAAATAAATAAATTTATAAATGTTGAATTAATAGAGATATTTTATTTGTTGATTAATTTTTTTATCTACGAGTTAGTTACACTAATATAGTTAGATCCCAGAGCGATAAAACATAACTTATTTTCAAATAGATCAAAATGTTAGGTTCTCAGTAGCATCTCGTGTGCTTTGAATACCTGTGTGTTTGTGGAGCTAGCCTTGGGGCACCTGGTAAGGTGATAAAGGGTAACTAAAAATAAGAGTTACTTAACTTAAATTTGCATGTCTGATTTTTATACAGTGTGTCTACTTAAGTTTGAACTGGATACAATTTATCTCTCTTATCTGTTGAAAATATGACCTCTCTTTTTACTACTGTCTGTATTGTAAGAGAGGTAAATTTTATCCAGCCAGAATAATTGATATGGAATTATTGGTAAATAATCACAAAACCAAAAGTAGACACACTGTATATGCTTTGTAGAATAATATTCTAGAGTAGTATCATAAGTATCAGACACTTTCCATGGACCAAAACTTTTGTCAGACGCTTTAAAGCTCCACATATATGTTATCAAGGCAACTATTTCAACTATAAGTTACATGTGCTCCAACAGATCCGAACTATATTGAATACTATACGTTGTGCATGAAGGGCACATATACATTAGACTGAGACATTGTGACTTAATATATATAAAAGAAGGGGAACCGAGTTACTATAGACATCTAACTCGCTATGAAACGCATTCATAGTGCTCTCGCCCTTCTTCCGGCTGATAATTTTTATGTTTAGGGGCTGTTCGGTCATCACAATTGGTCTGACTAACGAATTATAACTCAGTAATAGTTGCCTCGATAACATATTTGAAAGGCAGACATGTGAAAATAAATAAAGTATATTTATTTTTTGTGAAGTTTTAAAGCGTCTGACAAAAGTTTTGGTCCATGGAAAGTGTCTGACATTTATGATACTACTCTAGAATATTATTCTACAAAACATATATAAAAATGAGACATAAAAATTTAAGGAGAGTAAACTCTTATATTTAGTTACCTTTCTCACCTGATACCTGTCCAGGTGCCCTTGGGATAGCTCAACAAACACACATGTAATCAAAGAACATGAGATGCTACTGAGAACCTAACATTTCATCTATTTGAAAAATAAGTTGTCTTATCGCTCTGGGATCTTGGACTATAAATTTTTTATCTTGTTTTTATTTTTGTGAATGTAGATTCCTATTTTAAATGTCAGTCAGTGTATGTTTGGTTGCCTATACTCAATTTGTTTACCGGTAAAAATAGTGAATTTGATACCTAATGAAGGGAAATGTTTACAAAAATGACATCACCGTAAATTTCTGAAGTTTTTACGAGTCATAGGTATTTTCGAAACGTAGATAAAGTGTAAATTTATTATTGAACTCGAAAGATCATAAAATCGTGACATTAACTGTGCATCTTTAGATAGGTGTATTATGTAATTATTATTTAATAGAATGTTCAATAAAATACATTCATGCTGTTGGAAAATAATTAAATTAACTACACATTTAAAAGCGTTAATTTTTATGACAACAAATAGCATTAGGAGACATTTCAAAACAAAAAAATGTTACTTAATCACATAATTTACTTATCAAGTTGACAAAAAATTCCCTTGGGATAATTTGGGTTTTGTGATACAAATATTTACTTTTATGTAGATATTTCCTCATGGTACCTTGTCCAGGGACTGTCCAAATGTCTCTAACCCAGTTTCAATAGCCTGGTTGATTGCTTCTTGCCTGCCTTGTTCAGTAAATTCTTTGTAAAAAGGGATTCTGTATAGTTCCTTACCAGTCTAAACTTGATTGTTAGATTGCTGATAGCTTTAACCAGAGCGTTTTTATCTGTACTGTCAAAGTGAAATGAAACGCACAACTACATTAGTTTGAGACTGAATTATTTAAACATCTGCTATCTCCATCAAACAAATCTACGTTTTTTAGGTCACAATTGAAGTATTTCTAATACATTTTAGAGAAGGCTTACCATAAATCATTGAAACTAATTGAATTTTTATGAATTTTGGTGTTTGTCTTGTGCGCTTCATTTGACTTTCGACTGTACATGCTATAGCAGCAATCGTCTCTGCTTGAAGATCAATGTTAAAGAACATTCTTCATTATTTGGATAGTCGCAGATTATTCAAAGTAAACTATCGGCTGCAGCTAGAGCTTTTTTCGATTGTGATAAGTACCCATATTTATTTCACTCTTTCCAAATGACCAAATGAGTTCTTCCCTCAGACCAAATTGTCTGCCCAAATGTTTTCCTCTTTGTGTTTGTGTGACTTGCGCTGCATTCAAGTGTATCTATATGTTCGTTTTAAGAGTTTTTTTTCAATTTCCAATGATTTTCACTACATTCATGTGGACATCTGTGTTAAAAAGACGTCAAATAGTATTAAAACGTCTCACACAAGTTTTTGAAAATAGTTTATATCAAACTTAGAAATGTAATTCAATGTCTGTCGAGGCACATAGCGCGAGTAATAGTTGTTGCTTCTTATTGAACGGTTTCTGTTCTTTGAAAAGATACTGTAATTTAGTAGATGTGTAAAAGGGGTTTCCCATAATGGGTTTTATTTTTAAAGCAACTAACATGTTCAGTATATCTTATTGCAAGATTTCTTTTTGTTTCACAGATTTATATTGAATAAAAATGAAAAGTTTTCGAGGGTTTTAGTTAGGTTTGAAGGTATTTAACATATAACTAGCTAACAAGAAACAGTAGACGTAAGCACATTAAGCACATTTAATAAAATAATAGAAAAATTTGGAATTTACTGACATAAACTTCTAACAAAAAGCCGGCATTACACATTCGCATTCCATTCCACCAAAAAAATATATATAGTTTGTCGTCATACGTACGTAGAAGTTTGTTTACTTAATATGACCATTCTGTGGCAGCTCAACTAATTCGTAAATTGTTGTACGACGATCCACATCGATAAAAATATGTCTTTGGAAATAATGTACAACGAACACTATTGAAACCAACAACCCTTGTAATGAGTCGATTAGTTGTAACGCAAAAAACATTCCGTTGTGAAACATATCCGACATGTAACCAAAAATGCTTAGCAGTAAACCCAGGACAAAAAATATTGTCATTATTATCATTATTACTACGCATTGGTAAGTCCTGGAAAATGAGAAAAAATGTTTGTTCAAATAATTAAAATAATCTCTTGAAATTTGGAAAATATAATGGGACAATCGGTATTATGCAGGAGCTACTTTGGAATTGTCTTAAACCGAAATCTTCTTGTGATAAGATAGTGTCATACAAGCGTTAAACTGTTTCCAAAAAATTTATATTTTTTTTCTTAATTATATCGAAAATATTGTTGAAGATTTTGGAATTTTGTAGCTCCCGCTAGAAATAATATTTTGAAATGATCAGAACAGATTCTTGTAGAAAATT
Organism: Galerucella calmariensis; assembly: GCA_910591675.1. Lineage (NCBI taxonomy): Eukaryota > Metazoa > Arthropoda > Insecta > Coleoptera > Chrysomelidae > Galerucella > Galerucella calmariensis. The sequence continues at coordinate 103,987 of CAJUYG010000807.1, forward strand.
CAACACTCTATAAAAGTTGTCTTATGATTTTTCTGATATATTTATTTTTTCAAAAGTTATTCAACTTTGAAGTTTAAGGTTGCGTCCGAAAATAAGTAAACTTTAAAATTTTATAATAAATTCAACTTTAGCGTAAAAAAATTGTATGAGTCCTTTTGTAGAGCGTTAAATTATCTACAAGAATCTGTTTTGATCGTTTCAAAATATTATTTCTGTGAGTTACAAAATTCCAAAATAAAAAAGAACGTTGTTTCCATGTTACTTAAATGGACCTCTTAATATTAGTATTAATAGCTCTAATATTTATAGTATTTTTTTTAAACAATTTTCAACACTTTTTTCGATATAATATTATAATTAAGAAAAAAAAATTATTCGATTTTTTGAAACAGTCTACTGAGCATAAAAACATTTTAAACTCACCTGTATTTAAAATGACTTTTCTTTTCCAACCAAACAATATCGGACTTGTACGTCCTATTTTTCAGTCTTATCAAATAAAAAGTGTAAAATATCGATGCCAGTGATCCTACCAATAAAAATCCCATAGGAACAAAAAGTATCCAAATCCGGGTGTCTTCATCACCTAAAACAAGCACCCATCAACCTATTATTTCAATATTTGTACCAAAATTTAACCAAAAAAAAATTACAGAAGCTAAAACACGTGTTCGTCGCTAGTGCCGACATTTTCCTTTAATCGCTCTACAATTGGCGATAAGAAATTTAGTGGAGTGACGTCTTACCTTTAAATATGCACATGCCCGGTACTTTCATAAACGAAGATGGTATATCTGGAATACCCGATGGAATTATAGAAATTACCAGCATCAAACAAGGAATCATAATCGAAGCTGCTATATATAAATATATACGGTGTGGCATATCATCAGACAAAAATCCTCTGAAAATAAACAAACACTTTTAAATAAATTGTCTAAAATGTTTTGTAATTTTTTTATAACCTCACTTTATTTGCTTAAAAAAATTAATTGTTGGTTAAAAAGTAGGGTTATAAAACAATATACAGTTGTATTAAAAAAACGTACAAGTTATCTGGTATCTGTTGTGCAATTTTTTAAATTCAAATTCAAAAAGATAAATACATATTTATGCTAATTATTCCCATCAAAATTCAGAACATAATTTGTGTGTAAAATCGTTTGGAGTTTGAGGTTATAAAATGTCTTAGATGTCTAAAAAATGTAACTTACCTAACGGTGAAAACCATATCCAGACATAAACAAGTAAACCATACAAAAGATGCCAGGATGAAAAGGAAAAATATTGATCCTAAAAAAAATTAATAAAATTATATTCGAGAAGTAAAATTATAAATTTTTTGGTACACACTGTAGTATAAAATAACTTCTAAACAATGAAGTGTGAGAGGGACTTAGGGTATATAATTTCAATATGGGTCCAAGGAAAAAAATATATAGATAATGAAAGATAATATACAAATATACAGGGATTCCCATAAGTTCGCACCAAAAACAATTATAGTACTTCTTATAGAATTTGTGACTAAATGTCTTTGAAACGATAAACATCGAAGCTTTTCCGTTGTTTTGCGCTATTTTTTAAAAATTAATTTATTTTTAATAATAGATTTTGATGAAATATTAAATATTTATGGTATTATTTTTTTATGTTCTTTTTTCATAATTTTTTGGAATGCAAATGCTACAAATGTATTATACTTATTATATTTTTAGTGAAACTCTGTTTATTTAACAAATAACATTTCAAACATTTCTGTATATAAATCCAGTGAACATGCATAAATATATCAAATTTCCCATATTATTAAAATTATTTTGCAACGTGTCTCCAATCAAAGTGTTAAATAAACATTCAGATTAATTTGAAATTCCTTTGTAAAATGCAAAGAAAATATTCATTTTCCATACAATCATAAATTATATAATTCCGTTCTATAAATAACTATAATATAATCAATTGAAAAAGAACAATTCCCATTTTCTAAATTACTTGAAATTGTTTTTAAAAATAAATAATTCTTTCTTACCTAGAATGTTACAATTTGTACTAACAACTTGGAAAAGTATTAGACAGAAAAATGTAATTCCCATCGACAAAGAAAAACCTATAAAACACTTTTTGTGTACATCCTTTACTTTAAGTATAAATTGATAAACTATCGCTGAAAAGAAGTAGCACAAAGTAGATACAATTAAACCTGAAAGAAAATAGTTCAATTAGAATTTAACATTTTTGTAGCTCATACGGGGTGTGTCCAAGATAAGGATTCTTACTATCGTCAAATGCAGTCTTATCATGCGGGTCATACGATTCAACAAAGACATACTCACCGTTTTTGTTTTCTTTTATTGCGTGCAATCATAACTTCCAAATAAAATCCGTAAGATCAAAGTCTATAGGAATATATAGACTTTGGTAAGATGAACAAGACAGACTTATGCAATTTTGACGGGAGAAAAAAGGATATGTATTTAGTTTTCAGCGATTCTAAAAAGTCTTTCACCAGCGAAGTTTTTATTTAAATGTCAGTTATGTCACTTTGACAATTCAAAGTGACAATATGAATAATAAGAAGCAAATCATTATTTTCTCCGGGTATATTTTTGTAATCTCAAATTTTGGTAACCTCTGTGTCTTCCGATTTGATACATATCGTTAGTGACCTTTGAATACGCATGATAAGAGCGCTTTTGACTATAAAGGGATCAAACTTTCCTCTACAACAAAACGGTCGGATAAACTCATAGCGTCACCATTGAATTTAGTTCCTTGGTGGATATTTTTCAAGAAGGGGAAGAGTGAATGATAAAATGAATGCACCAAACACAAATAAAAAATATAGCAACGTTTCAATGTTTCCTTACGATCCAAAAGGAAAAAATAAAAACTTAATAACACTTTTTTAACAGGTTTCAACAAGACAGTTGTTTATTCAGACGTTTCCTATCTTTACACTGATCATCATCAATCATGTATAAAAAAAAATTTTTTTTTGAAAACCTGTCTGATTGATAGAATAAACAATACATCCAATCTTGATTCCTGTATCCAAAGACGATTTTGACAGTTCCTGGTATCCCGATTCTACTAATATAATATATTGGGTAAGTAAATTTATTTTATTGCAATTATATTTTTATAAAAATGAACTGATGAAAAAAGGGAGTAAAACATATTCTTATTCTTAGCTAGTTTAGATTTTATGATGTTATTGTATTTTGGTTGAGTCTAGTGTCGTTTAGGATGAACATACTATACTTTTTTCAACTTTCTGCTATAAGTGAACCTGTAGATAAACAAATAATGCTATATAAATGATAGTTTTGAACTTTTCATGGTCCATCATCAAGACACAACCTTATCTTGTACACAAAAATACAGGGTGTTTCTAAATTTTTAAAATAACAAGCACAATATTAATATCAATGTTCTATATAAAAATATTCCCACAGTCCCACATTTTATTTCGGGGTGGGGAAGGCAAAAAAAATGAAAAAAATTATTCCCTTCCCTTCTCGAAAAACTTCATGTATTTTGGATTTTTTCGAGAAAGGGAAGGGAATAAATATGTATTTATATAGATAGACATGAATATTAGATAATTTGATACTTTTTCGAGAAGGGGAAGGGAATAGATATCTTTACTTTCACCTTTACTTTCTTCACCATATATTTTTAGTTAAGGATATTCTTGAACAGGGTTTTATTGGCTGGGGAGATTATGGGAGGGGTTTTTATAGGGCGGGGATATTTTTGGACGGGTTTTTTTGGCAGGATATTTTTGGACAGAATATTTAGTCGTGCTACAAATCTTAGGAACTTGAAATTCTGTAATTTTCGTGCATTCCCAGCATTTATTATGAATCCTATTACATTTTACATCTCTACTATTTTCCACTCAATTTATTTAAAATATTATAAATTTTTTTTCTCTCTGCAGCTATTGGTTTAGGGAAAAAATTTAGGGATAAAAAATGTTTTGGATAAAACAAGGATTTCAAGTTAAATTCTTTTAAATAAAACTTCATCTCGAAAAAGAGTTTTGATACGAAATAAAGTAAGGGTTGCTAATTTCACCCTCGTATAGTGTAACAAGGAAATTGAAAAAATACCCGTAGCTAGTCCTTTGCGAGTGTACAAAAATTACAGAATTTCAATTTTCTAGCTTTACTGTAATTTTAGAAAAAAAAAAAAAACTTAATTTTAGTCTCCACCTTTTAAGGGTGATATCTCGGAAAGGGTTGGGCTGAGGGAAAGACACATCTTAATTTCATACGAAAAATAACCTCCTGAATTTTGTCGCATGAATTCAGAAACACCCTGTATAATAAGGATCACTTACATGGAAAATAAATTTGTCCCTTCGATATGGATCCAGTGTCGGCACACATAGCAAATGCTATAGATCCTTTTAAACTATCTACGCAATAATGAGTTGGTGCAATCAATACCCAATCCATTGTTTCTATAATCGATCCATTATATATTATTCCAAGTATGTCGGGTCCAGTTGACAAATATTTCCTATAAATTTGAAATAATATATTTGACTGATAATATGTAATGCGGTAAACCGCCGGCAAAAATCTTGGACACTTATATCCACATTTGAAAAAACTTCCACATATTTCCACCAAACTTTCACTTGCGGTCAACCCTTCGATCACATGCTAAAGCTTTTTTTAATTTGACTTCTTTTTTATTGTTATTTATTTGATATTATTGTTTATATATAAAACTTACGTTGGACAATTCAAAGAGTAGTGGTAAAATTCCAGTTCAAACTCCTCCTTTTCGTTGTTTATATGAGTGAGATTACTTTCATAGTAAAAGTGTGTAAAAGATACAGTCTCGTTCATCTCCACGCATTGTTGCTTCCGCCACATTTGCGTTCGTGACGGACAGCATTTCGGAATCAGAGGATAATTGGTAGTCTGAAAACAAAAAATATTTATTCGAAATTCTCCTGGGTTTTATATTTTTTTACTATAATTGCAACTTTCACGCCTCGTATCTCAATAAATCGTGAATCTATTAAAAGTATATTGGTAGCCTAAGACTATTAGTTGATAGCAAAGGGCTGCTAAGGCATTTCCTGCATGTGTGACACACAACTGTTTTTGGCATACCAAATAAACCAAAAAATATTTAGGTATATTTGACAACACTGACGTTTCATTAAAAAAAACGTCATAGTACTCAAGTGTGTTGATTACACACTATTTGGTGAAATTACCACGTGGCTGTAGGAAAAACACTGTACATTACCCGTGCGAAAGTGATTTTTCAAACTGTTTCGCCTTTTGGTTGCTAAAAAATACTTTCCGCACTATTTTTGGTGTTTATTTGATTGGTTGCTTTGATAACAATAAAAAGAAATACTACTCGTATAAACACAAACATATGAACCTCCTTTCAAAATATCATCGTACGCCTATGATAGAGTGAAATTCTTGGAAATAACCCCTCACAAAAATGTTTCTTATTTTCACTATTTTTGATGTTACTTTTCATCTTAGTTTTGCTATAATAAGATCTCGTAGTCTTGCCTTCAGTTTTTTGGAACAAATTTTCTAGGTTAAGTAGAAGGTCGACTGGTAGTTGATATTACATATTATAGACAGCCAGTATAGACAATAGTAACCCTGTACATGTAGATTACCGCATTTATTTTTGGTTTAAATATTTGTTTATAAATAAAAAGAGTACAATACAATTACTTTCTACCATATTATTTAAATATTTAATTCATTTACAAATAAACATATCAATTATTTTCACACCAACTGGATTGTTATTTCCTTCGATAAATTTAAATTGAAAATACATTAATTAACTGAGCTTGTACAGACTATTAAGTTTGTGTAAATGTCGCCAGGCAAAGGAAATATATATTGTCCATACTTCACTTTCCACAACAGCGGCAAAATTGAAGGAAATCGTGGATTATGGTTGACAGTTGTCTTGAAGCAGAAACGGTATAGTTTGTTAGTTGGACAATAAAAAAAAACAAGTGGTTATTGGAAAATAATTTTTTGTTTGTCCCACTGCGATCATGCCGTTCTCTCTGTAAAGAACAGTTTTATTGCGTCATATTTTGAAAGAATGAAGTTTAGTCCTTGAAAATTGAATATTTTGAATAATTATTTATATAAATACATTAGATATGCAGATATGCATAAAAACTGGTATTTGCATTCTTTAATCTATTTTCAATTTTATAATTATGTCTTGTTTAAAGATATCAATATTTGTAGGGACATATAACGGCGTATTATCCCAAAATCACAAGAAATCTTGGGGCGCTCGTCTGAGGCACCTACCACCATTCAATAACGTCCTATCCCCCCCCCTGAATTCATAAATCTTTTCTCCTTCTAATGTATTCTAAAACTAATTGTATCGTCGTTAACAACCAGAATGTTCATCGGTTATTATTATAGAGTTGTACTCAAACTTGACGAAATATTTTACAATTTAAGCAGGTACTACTATTGAAAAATGCCACAATTTCCTTATCCAGTAAACAGTTACTATTAAATTGTAAAATATTTTATCAAATTTGAGTACAACTCTATAATAATATCCGATAAACATCTGGTTGTTGAAGGATTATTGCATTACAGTATTCTATGTACTTTTTGAAACAAACTATGGATAGAAACATAACTAATAATTTTGCCTACCGGCATGTAGTTAAAAGTAGGCTTAACACTGTCTTATCTCAACATATTTTACTGTAATCGATATGTGTCATACAAAATAACATAAATGTTGGTTTTATGAGTAATAATAATCGCAATGCAATTTTTTATATATGTATTAAATGATTGCCAGAGAGATATTCCGGTGTTTAGGTATTTTTTAGACTGTTCCCAGAAAGCTGATAAGGCACAGGCAAAGTTGTCTGTCAAAAGACGTTTAATATAAGAAAAAATAGAGTAGGATAATGTTGAAATTAAAAATTGCAAAAAAAAATAAAAATGTCAGATGATTATTAAATTCAAAGAAAACCACTAATAAAAATGTTTTGATTCACGCCTTGACACTGAAATCAAATCTGTGATAAAATTCTCACCGTTTCGATTTTTTAAATTTAATTGAAATAGTTCAATAACAATCAACAATTGATATTCCGACATAACTATGATGTAAGCTTTCGAATTAACCGTATGTACTTGCCAATATTTGAATTGATGAATATTTTTCGATTAACTCGAACTCAAACCAATTTCCAAGAAAAATAATACATCATTAATTTATTTTCTGAACGCTGAATTCACTGCATCAAGTAAAAGAAAATTTATTCTAATCAGGTAGTACCCCTCATGCCATGAATTGTAAATGAGAAAGTAGTTTAATTTTTTTATTTGCAAAAACGTTTTTTTTTTTAATATAGAGGTTTTTAAGAATCCCGTTAAATCGTAACAAGTTTAAAGCCCTGTATAATTGGATAGGAATAAAAAAAATCTATAGCGGCCGCATCTTTGCTAATGAATTACAAAATTAATAATTACTAATGGTTTTGCTAATATTTAATATAAATTCAAGTACATTATTTTCTCGGTAATTTCAAATGGATCACCCTGTATTTTATATAACTTTCCATACTTTTTTTAAAAACATAAACTTTTCTTTCTCGGAGTTTATAACATCAGGGGCAGTCGGGGCTAGTGCCCAGGGCGGCAAAATTTGGAACGATATCAAAATTATGAATTTCAGTGATTAGATGGGGCGGCATTTTCTTTAGTGCCTAGGGGCGGCAATAAGTTAAGTTAAATCCGGTCCTGGGCATTGATAAATAAAAGACTTTTATGTCATACTAGTTCTTTATTGTGTTTTTATTGCTTAGTTACCAACTATCTAATGACGTACTTTATGCCCGTGCGGGCATAAAGAGAAATAATTTTTTATTTAACTTACTTAATAACCATGTCGTAAGCTTCTTTGGACTTTTTTGGCAACAGATTTTCAGTTGCTTTATTTGCTTTTTCAATAATTTCTTCAGGAATTCCAAAATCTTCGTTCATTTTGACTTCTAACTTTGACACATAAAATTTATTGTCATTTTATGACATTTACGTTTGTCAACATTCACCTATTAATTCAAACCGGATTTTTTAAAACACTGATGGATTGCAATAACGAACTAGTATGACATAAAAGTTTGTATGTTCCGCGGGCAAAAACAGATGTGTATACCCTCGGGCCAGAGACCCTCGGGTACGTAAGACGTCGCCCTCAGGGCATAAACATCTATTTATACCCTTGGTACATAAATAACTATTGTGATCGCTTTGAACTTTTTTTATAAGACCTCTGCTGTAATTTTGAATACATAAAGAGGTTTTATTCGTATTTTCTGATGGCTTTAGAAGTACCTAAACTCTATGTGGAGAATTAATTTTTTCCAATTAATCATTGATATTTAACCATTTTCTTATTAATATCTAACCGCTAATAAAATATTCATAAATGGTATGGTATTGTTTAGGAAATGTGTGGTACACCACTTAATAATCATTATAACAAAATATGATTTAAGACATTCAAAATTCATCGGAAATTGATAAAATTTGACCGTTTAAAAACACCATAAAGAGATATGGACAATATTATGCACCACAAATGTAGACAGACAACACATATTCAAATGGATTGGAAATGAGGCTTCAATTTACTATATAAAGTGTTTTTTTTTTCAAACTCCATGCCGGATCAAAGTTATTTTTTTTCCAATATTCTGCTACTACATTGTGTGCAGAAAAAAATTTGAATTAATCTGAACGTTTAAAGTGGATAAAAATCGAATTTAAAGGTTGCGTTATAAATGGAACACCCTATATTCCTTTACTATATTGTATTGTCATCGGTCCTAGACAAATGTACAAAGATTTAATTAAATCTGTTCGTTTAAAGTGGTTCAAAATCGAGTCCAAAGTAGTCGGTACAAACATAGTGAAACTAATATAATTTATTTAGCTGATTGATTTTACCTTCGTTATTCATATTCATCGACCTCTCAGTGAGATTCGAACTAGCGATTTCCTGTTCAATAAACAGGCGTTTTAACTAACTAAACCACGGCGCCAGTTAGTGTAATCGCTCTAGTAGTGGGTTAAAATCGAGTACAAAGTAGTGAGTTACAAATAAACAAACACACATACAAGTGAAGCTAATATAAGCGTGTTAATAATAGTTGAATGAATTCTGTAGTTTGGTTAGGATTTTTTCGATTTTTATTGTTACTTTCGTATAATTAATTTGCATTAATGATCCACCGTTAATTTGAAGTTAATTTTTAATTAGGTATATCGAACTTTAATATTTTTCCATGTTTGACTCTTTTTATTTAAAAAAAATTTCCTCTAAATTGTTTAGTACCCATAATATATCAAGATGACAACGTTTCAAACAAAATAATGTAGTGAATGTATAGAAAGTTATACAAATGACATAATTATTATTTTTAAGTACAATTTAGTTACACATTTATCACTCAAATAAAAAAAATGAACGTAACAACAAGGAGTGTCTAATAACGACGTGCCTTATCTAACTTATCGATGATATATTACCGTCAACTTATAATAGTAAAATAATTTTTGTTTACCTACCTGTGTATCATTATTTGTTGTATTTAGTTGTTGTCCTTCGCATGACATTAAAGTAATTATAAAAACGACATATTTTACATATTCCATTTTGAACGTCTTCCAACAACACCGCCACCACACAAAAAATAAATAGCAAACAAACACGTGCACTTTGTACGCTTCATAAAATTTATTATATCACTTGGCGGAATTGAATTATATTTTGATTTGTTCTAAATTGGATCACTATTATAATATTTCGGCTTAACTGTGTTGTGCGTTGGTATGAATAAGATAAAACTGTTCCATGTAAAGATCGATATGATAATTTAGAGGAAGACTGTATTTGATGATAAATTTTTTTTCTCATCAGATAAGATTAGAAAGCTGGCGGCAGGTTGTTGCGTTTTTTCTCTACATCGACCTTCTCTCACGGATGATTTGTATCGACTGTATTAAGTATTCAAAATAATAATGTTACTCTCTTATGTTGTAGGCACCGACACGCTGAAATTTTTTACAACGTATTCGTCAATGGATCGGGAATTCCCATTCCTAACTATATCAGTAATTTCTTGAATACGAGGATGGAACGAAAAAGAACGAAGAGGAAGAGTGTACTCTGGGTCAAAGAAGGTGTGTTGGCGTCAAAGCGGACATCCCCGAATCATTGAATCACTTTTTTTTGCGATTTTATGTTGAAAATATCGGTGGCGTTCATCCCAACAAATTTGCTCATCTTGATATAACTACATAATCTAATTTTATTTGATATATGACTTGAATAATTATTTATTTATCTTCGATTTCTATTTAGTTTAATAGTTCGTTCATTTTCTAGACAAATGTGTGCCTAAAATATCTTCAAAACAAAACATCAGTTAACAAAACACGCGCTCAGCAGGAAATTGCTTATCGCTCCGGTAGCGCTACGTTGGGCTGAACGCCATACACCACAGTGTATTAAAACATGGAAAATATGTTGACAGGAATCCATCAAATACGTTCGCACTTATTAAAGCTGCTCACCAAACAATTTTGAAAAATCTACCGGTTTTTATTTTATTCACAAATATTGAAATGTGTGTACCTAACCTCACCTATTTAAATCATAACCCTTGTGTTCGCACTTTAGTGGTACTATTAATTGCTAAATAATGTGTAGAGAGATTGGTGACGAATTGAGGAAGCTTATTCAAAAAAGGTGAGATTTTGTGTGATTGCCAACAGTTTTCATGAAGTGAAAACTTTTGTTATTTAAAATGTAAGTCCAAGTGTACTATCAACTTTCCAGGTTATACTTTTAATGTCATTCTCACCTCTCAACATATTCATTTTTTTTAAGAAAAATTGTCTGGTGCAAATCTTTATTTTAAAAGTCCTGTCAAAATTTTACTATTTGAACTTTCTTCATTGATTTAAATGCAACTTTTACCATACTTAGCCAATCACGTTTCCCTTTCAAAACTTACTCCCGCCTTGGAACTTGGAATCACTACCCTAGCATACTTCAAGACGGGCGGCGGTCCCTCACACACTCTCCTTCATCTTCTCCCTTCTATCACTCCTACCTCTCACACATGCGATGCCGAGTTCTTCTCTTTCCCCTAATCATGCTCTCTACTACGCCATTTATCTCCATCCATTCCTCCTCGCCCCTCAACATAATCTCCTCCATATTTTCCCGATACACCGCCGCTCCCAGTTTATTTTCCAACTTCTTCAAAACTCATAACCTCAACATCTAAAAACCAACGTCAAATCTCCCTCTTTTTATACCGTTAACATGTCTCTGTCATTTCTATATGCTTTTTTTCTTTTCCTCTTTTTTTAAGGACCTTCACATATTCGCTACCACAGGTCCGACGTCATTATCTACCTTGACCTCTCTACTAACCTAACCTATATATTTTAGGTATAAGATCATGGAGACTAGACATAAGGAGCACAAACTCTGTATTATGAAAAG